>CANXYI012250163.1:0-12065 GCA_948208565.1 Hura crepitans | reverse complement strand
GAAAATGAAAAATAGGCTGAATGGACAACAGACCCAAAAATAATATCTTTCTAGTCTAGTAGATCTCAAGTAAACATAAAGGAAATCTCTAGACTTAAGTAAAAGGAACATGGAACATGCAAAAGTAAGTTTTTTTTTTCTAAAAAAAGTGATAAAAAGAAAAATATATCAATAATCAAATACATATCAAATGGTTAACAATTAAGGAACTTTTTTTTTTTACAAATAATAAGGGGTAGAAACAAATGAATAAATATGAATAGTATAAGACAAAAAAGTACATAAGCATTTTTCTTAAATGAAAGTTAGAAACAAAATGGAATAAAAAGGTTTTTTTTAGAAAAAGTAATAATAAACATATCAAAATAAGCAAATATAAAAGACGAACAAAAAAAATATTCTTTTCCTTTCTAGGCATAGATCAAAAAAGGAGGAATAGAACAAGAAAAGAGAAGGGAGTTGGAAAGACCACAAGAAATAAAGACCTTTTTTAACAAAAAATAATGATAAATAGATTAAAGCAAGCAAAATCAAAGACAAATGACTTTTTTGATATTTTCAGTGTTGATATAAAAAAGAGGAATATAACACAAAAAAAAAAAAGAAAAATTTTCGCTTAACAAAGGTGAGGTTCCCTTTTTTTTTTCTTCAGATCTATTCTCATG
Source organism: Hura crepitans (assembly GCA_948208565.1). NCBI lineage: Eukaryota > Viridiplantae > Streptophyta > Magnoliopsida > Malpighiales > Euphorbiaceae > Hura > Hura crepitans. The sequence continues at coordinate 11,400 of CANXYI012250163.1, read as the reverse complement.
GACCCCTAAAAAAAGAGAAAAAAGAATTTTTTAAAATAAAGAAAAAGCATACCTAATAATTATAAAAATATTTTTTACAAATCTAAAATTGGTAAGGTGCCTCCAACATGATCTAAATCCCCTCCCCAAGCTTAGATCTTAAAGTCCTATAAAAATAAGAGAAACATTCAGAACAATATATATACATATACATACATACACACACACACACACACACACACACATATATATATATATATTTAATGACAAAAAAAATACAAAAAAGGGTAATTAACTTATGGTACACTGGCAACATCAAAAGTTAAGAGCGACACAAAGATGATATAAGCCATGAGAGAGGAAAGAAATGGTGAAGATAAAGGAAATGATAATAGAATGCAAGAAAGAAGAAGTAGATAGATGTAGTGGAGAGGGAAGGATAGACGACATAGGAGCAGTAAAGAGAAGAAAGGAAGAAATGGTATATGAGGAAGAGAATGAGAGAAATGGTAGATAAGGGAGGGAGAAAAAATAGATAAAGAAGAAAAAGAGAGAGGTGGCAGATGAGGAGAAGAGAGAGAAAAAATTGTTTTTATACCTAAGCTATAATATGGAAAAAAAGATTTTATCCCTCTCCCTTAGTAAAAGAAAAGATTCTAGAAGGGGCAATCTTGTCTTTTTCCATGTGAGGTGTGGTTTCAAGAATTTGAAAATAAAGGGACCCATCAAATAAATTTCCTTACTTTTATCCATCTTACCCGAAAATTACATTATAACCTCAAGACTTTTGTAAATCCATAAATATAGAAATAAACCTAAAAAAATTGGTAATAATAAAAAATTGAATAATAATATCATGTTGTACGACAAATGAATTTGGTAAATAAGTTTAATATAATAACATTTTTCTTCATTTTTATTATCTTAGGCAATTAAATAACTTCTTTATAGGAATTTTTAATCATAAAAATTTAATCCTAATATGATAAGAAAATAGTTTTACTTCTAGAACAAATAAGTTCATAATTTGGATTTGTTTCAGAAATATTGTTAGAATGATTACATAATTTGTCTTAATTCATATTGAAATGAATATAATTGGAATATAAATTCTTTTCATTAAATAACTAATTTGGAGTTTTACTAATTCTAAATCATAAATTGCTAAATAAACATATGTTAATTGATAATCATGCACCAACAAAATTAGAAATGACAATTAATTGATTAATAACATCATTTTATATGGAAATCAATAAGTTTTGTAGTTTTCCTCTTTGAAATTTTAGGGCCAATAAATAGATCACTAATGAAAATTAATGAAATTTGATTTAATCAATTTTTAATGTGAAGGTTTTCTTTTGGATTATTCTTTTAGTCAATCAGTAACTAGCGAAGCAAACTAATTTCATTCCATGAATTCTTGATAAGAGAGATTTATTTTTGATAACAAAATTGAAGAAAAAAATATATTTCTATAATAATTGAGCTAATAATTTGGACCTTATTTAGGAAATTCCCTTTTGAATAATTTTATAGTATTTTGAGAAAATGAATATAATGGATTATAATTAGGATATTATATATAGTCTTTATTAATATTTAAATATAGAGTCATCATTAACTTTGTAAATAAAAAAGAAAAATCATAATTTTGTTAAATTAGTAAAAAATAAGTCAGTATTGACTTATCAAAAATCAAATAAACTTAGAAAAGATAAGACTCATATATATTCCTCACATAACAATCTAAAATATTTGCTTCTTTTATTTAGGATGAGTAAACTAAGATACGAAAATAAATAAATGCGATTAGGGTTTTAAAAAAAAATTTGAAGACATAAATCTCCCTTTTTTAGTCAATGTTAATTTATTTTTCTGAGTATCAAACATATTTAATTAAATCTGAAAATGATAGAATTTCTAATGAAACTAATTTGTCATGTCCTTTAATTAAAAAATTGATAATTACTTTTCAAAAAATCCCTAATTAAACCAAAATAAGAAATTGGTTAAGTGTCCAGGTGAAAAGATTCTTTGTTTTCTCAAAAATCACAACTTAATTTTATAGGTATATATTGCCAATTCGGGTCAGTATCGACCTCTAAATTTTTGTGATAAAAAGTAGTTAAGAACTATACATTATCATAAATAATTCCAATAATTTTTTTTAAAACAAGTTAATATTTTGGACATATCTAGGAAATATTTAAAATCGATTTCGTAATGCATATTAGTTTATAAGGAAATAAATATAATGACTTATAATTGAAAGGTTATGTAAATAGAATATTTTATTGAATACTTAATTCAACTTAGCATTGGTTCTTAAGAATAAAATTAATAACTTATTAAAATTTTGAAATAGCTAAAGCTAGAATTGACTTAAACTAATTAATAAAAAAAATAATGCTTTTAAGATATGGAAGGTAGAGAATAATGTGATTTGTAAGAGGGAATGAGCTATTGAAATTAAATTTTATTACTCTGAATTAGTAAATCTTCTCTTGTGGAATAAAAATTTTAGGAGTTACCCAACTTTCATTGTTATATCATTTTCATAGAGTCAGAATTGAATCTAAAAGTTAATAAATTTTATAAATTATAAAATAAATAAATTAGCATTAATTTATTAAAAATTAAATAAATTAAAATAATAATAAAATTAATAGCACTCTAAAAATATACATCAGTATTGACTTAATATTTTATTTAGGAAAAATGTATTGATTTGCCTCTAATATTTGTCTCGGATCTCTATTTTACCCTTCAAGTTATTTTTGGAGCAAAAATGCCCTATTGTTATTAAAGCAGTACCATAATACCTTTGTTAGTGTTAGAGAAAAAGAGCATTTGAGCACCATTTTCAACAACTGTAGGTTTAACACCTCAAAAATCTAGATAATTATGAATAGTATTTTCTCGGGATGAATAGTGTTTTCGAGACCCCGGATACACTGAAATCACCAAGGGAAAGTACTAATCATAAAATAATTTTGGGTAAAATTTGAAGTCAATTAGAGGTCATTAGAGTGGTTAAAAATGCTAAGAAAAATTTTATGGCAGTGTCTTGGGAATAGTGACTAAGGCAAAACTGAACCATGAAATAATTTCAAAGTTACTCAGAAAAGTATGAAAATATTATGACTTGATACTTAAAAATTCCAACGAATCCAATAGTGCAGCAATCAGAATTTTTTGATATCGGGAAGTAATTTTCTAGAATTTGGGCAACATAAAATTTATGAAAATAATTGGTTTTTAAGTGTTTTTGAGCTCTAATTTTTAGAGACATTTAAAGTTTAATTAATGTGAATTATTGACATCAAAATGGCAATTTAAAAGCATGGGAAGATAAGAAAAATTTCCAAATAAATGCATTTTTTTAGGGGGAATAAATAAGTGAAATTTGACCCAAAGAGGGCCAAAATCACTATTCATCTTCTTCAATAATCAGTAGCCAATGTACCTCACTCTCCTCTCCATTTTCTTTATTTTCTTCTCCCTTCTAGAGCAAAAATTAGCCCACCAAAAATTAATTATAGAGCCTCTATGCCGTGAGAGGCCTTTAGGAAGTGAAATTTTCGCAAAATAAGGCTTGAAATGTCAAAATTCAATCCTCGTGAAAAGTGCCTACGAATTTTTTGGGTAAGAATTTCTAACTTCTGACATTTCTCCTAGATACTAGAGGTGCCTAAGAGTCGGTATATAGTCTTAGATTAATTTTTATAACTATTGTTTATTTATTCTAAATTTTTAAAGTTTGTTTTGAGTTATGTTAGGAACTTCGACCTGAATTGTGATAAAGGGAAAACGAAGGCATAAATAGGTCTCTAAGAACCTCCTCAGACTTCTTAGTATGTGAAATCAAAATAGTAAGGGCAGTTTTAATGAGAGCCATTAAATGCACCTATTATGTAAAATATGCATTAAGTCCTCATTTTTGTGTATGGACATAAATGGAATGTTTGAGTGTGAATCATGGCATCTAATAAAGTATGAGAATGTTTTGAATGCCTAGAATGGATTGGATTTGAGATGAAATGATGATTTAATTAAAGTGCTAATAAGACCCTATTATGTAACATAAAAGGGTATAAATTTCAAAATGTAGAGTTTTTAGCTATATGTGCTTAAACTCTGGTTAATTTGTTTACTTTACACATGAATGAGTTTATGAAATAAAATAAAGCTTCAAGAATGTTGTATATACATTTTGAGGTATATTATGGATGCAAGTGTATATAGTGTAAAAAGGCTAAAATGTATACTTAATGAGTGTGAATAAGTGTATGATAATCCATGAATGATAAGGTGTGCTTTAAAACTACATTATATGGATACTGTAATTAGATGGCCAAATTTTGTATGGTGATCATAAGGGAATGAACTAAGTGCTAATACATGCTATAATGTATGGCTATATATACTAAGTGTATGTGTATGTGTCAAGGCTTATGAGTGAAAATGCATGACCACCATGGTTGAGTGATGTTTTGTATAGGAATGAATGCCTTAATATGTCTAAATAATATGAAGATAAAAATAAAGGCACAAAAATAGAAATGGCCGAATGATGCTTAGCTTAGTTATAAGCTTTATTCATAATGTTAATTTAAGGCTATATGTAATTATAAGGCACAATGAGGACATTATCATAATGGTTGAATATAGTGGATGAAAAACAATTATCATGCATATTGAAAGGGGTATAGCACATGAAATGGGATAATTAACTTATTGAGTAATTACTAAGTATTAAACAAGAAAGAATTAAGTATGTAAGCCTAAAAATGGCCTAATGGACAAAATTATGAAGGTAAAGAAGAAGGACCCAAAATTTTAGAGTCCAAAAAGGGTTGCTCATGTATGAATGCATCTTTGAAGTTTAATTAATGATGTGGTTGTTAATAATTAATGAATTGGCCTAAATAGAGCAAAGTGGGTAAATAGACTATAATGAGACCATAAGCTATAGGCTTAATGAATGGAAAAAACTTTAGTACCCTCATGTTTAATTTTATTAAATGAATGTGAACATAATAAATGGAATGAAGAAATGAAAAGATAGACCTAAAATGGTCTTAAAACCCAAAGGAGCCTAAACGGGCTATAAAGGGTACATTATGCCATGAATTGGGAAATTGTGAAACTAAAGGCATAATGGACTTAAAATGCCATTGTAACCTTAAATTAAGTACGTAAATATGAAATGTGAGCTAAAAATCTACAAATGTAGGTGGATAATGCTTATTGAACATGAACATGACATAATGTGAGATATGATTCACATAAAAGCATGAAAATGCAGTTTTTATTAAGCAAAAGCAGTTTTAGTCTTCTAATGGCTAAAATATGCATACTAATAGCTATATGAACTTATATAAGATGGTGAAACTAAATGTAATGGCTTTAGCCCATGAGATATAACAACCTAGGAAATAGATAGGTTGACCAGTCAGTTAGAGGATATAGTAGCTGCTAGGGCACTTCGGTGCTTAAATGAATGTCCAAAGGTTCACTTTTAGTCCTACATACAGATATGTGTGTCGAGATCATATGATCACGCGGATGCAACTATAACGTTCCAAGGAGGAAACCATTACATAGACATACGCAGATGCAGCTGCAAGGTTCTGTGAGGGAAACCACTACACAATTTTATGCTAGTGTAGTAGCTGTTAGGTCCAAAATATGGGCCACTACATGATTCATGATCCCATTATCCATAGGATTGTGGTAATTTTTCATAGGCACAAGTAAAGGAAAGATGGTAAAATAATTTGAGTATAACATTATATAAGATATGGTCGTAAATGAGTAATATACTTATGTATGATCTAAAATGGTTCTATTTGATAAATAGATGCTTATATCTATTAAACTTGCTATGAATGCAGGACTTAAGATGACTTAGACATTCTTAAGTTAGGAATGATGCCAATATAGTTATAATAGATGTAATTAGTGTATTATATGTTATTTGGCTATACATGCATGTCATGGTATTGTGTGCATACCTTGTTTGTCAAATTATGTTCATGATGCAATATTACTCTTTATATGCATGATATGCAAGTGATTGATGGTATTGCATGAAATTGAATAAAATGAACTTATATAACGTATAAAGGCAATGCTAGCACATAATATTTTGATTTTACCACTAAGCATTATGCTTAGCATGTCATTTGTTTTATGACATGTAGGTATAAAGATTTTTGATAACTGACCCTTGAGACATCAAAAAAGATAAGAGAAGGCTTTATACTATTGGTAAAGCTCTTTTTAGTTCAATAGTAGTGATGTCAAGGCTAATCAAATTATCTTTGTACCTATAGATATGATAATTGCTTTAGCACGAGGTAGTAAGGATGAAGTCAAGAGTCATAGTTCGACTACAATGGCACTGGAGGCCGCTAGAGTGGGGTCCATATTTGTTAGTGTAGTAGGACATGCATAATTCATAGGATAGGCTCCACCAGTGTTCCTATAGGAGATGCTGTAGCTACTAAGGTATGCTATAGTTGCTACACTGTCATAGCCTACAGTCCCTGTAGAAGACATATCTTAAGAGAGTAAAGAAGATAGGGGCCAAAGATTTTAAGGGCCAAGGAGTGGTTATACTAGCAATGGAAAAATATTGGCTAGATCGCACTGAGAAGATTATGAGGCATATGAGGTGCATGTCAGAAGAGAAAGTTATATGTGCAACCTCACTTCTACAAGAAGAGGCTTTAAAGTGGTGCGAGGACCTCGTAGAGTATAAGAATAAGGACTGACTGACTTGAGAGTATTTCCTCATAGAGTTTCACAAGAAATACATCTTTGAGGACTATTTGGATAAGAGGCGATAACAGTTCTTAGATTTAAAGTAGGGCTAGATGACTATTGGTGAATATGAGAAAGAATTCACTATGCTTAGCAGATATGCTAAGGATATTGTCACAACAGAGGTAGACAAGTGTAAAAGATTTGAGAAGGGACTGCATGTTGACATCAAGTCCTAGGTTGTGCCTAAGAAGATCAGGGACTTCTCACAGTTAGTGTTAGTGTGCAGGTCCATAGAAAGGGTTCAAAAGGAGAAGAAAGAGTTTTACCAAAACAAGAGGATAGTTGGTCCGGGAGTATCTAGTGTAGCTCCATCATCAGGCAAAAGGTTTAAGGGGATTCAATCTAGTTTCACCCAATAGTCTCAGAGGTAGGGCCAGTCACAGAAACAGGTTTCAAGTAGTAAAGGGAAATCAGGATAGCTAAGATCTCAAGCTGTATCTATACCAAGATTAGTGAATAAGAAAAGTCAAGTTCCTCAGTGTCCAACATGTTTTAGGTGGCACAGAGGAGAATGTTTGATAAACATGCCAAGAGTGTGCTTTACATGTGGATAAAAGGGTTATTTCTATAGAGATTGTTTTAGGGGACAGAGTGTGGGTCAAAGATTAACATCTACACAAACAGGAGCATAGAAGAGTAGCAAAAGAGAGAGAACTGAGGGAACTTAGAGAGAGTGATCAGAGTCCTGACCTGAGCACAGAGCACCAGCCCGACAGTATGCCATTATAGTGCAGGAGTATAATAATGAGTCAGACGTTATGGCTGGTACATTTCTCCCCTTCAACTTTCCTATATTTGCATTAATTAATCTAGGGTTTATAGACTCTTATGTGTGTATATCACGAGCATAAGATTAGGGGTTAGTTTTAGAACCACTTGACTTAGAAATCATGGTTAGCAACCTCATAGGCTAGCATGTGGTAGTTAATAGAATACATAGAGACTGCCCTTTAAGAATACAAGACCATCAATTCTTAGCTAACTTGATAGAGTTACCATTTGATGACTTCAACTTGATATTAGGAATGGACTGGTTGTCCAAAAATATCAAGCAATTTGGATTGTAAGCATAAGAGATTGATACTCTAGGCTGATGATAAATCTAAAATCACCATCTTTAGAGAGAGAATCAATTTCATGTCTAATGTGATATCTGCAGTCACTACTAGATGGTTAATAAAGAAAGGTTGTTAGGCATACCTTTCTCAATTGTTTGATACTAAAATAAAAGAACCAGATGCTAGTAGCATACCTATTGTGGCTGAATTTATTGATGTTTTTCTAGAAGAATTATCGGGTTTACCACTAGAAAGAGAACTTTAGTTTAGTATTGAGGTTTTGCCTAGTACTAATTTAGTGTCTATAACACCTTACTGTATGGCACTAGCTAAGTTAAAAGAGTTAAAGGTGTAATTGTAAGAGTTATTAGATAAGGGATTCATCAGATTGAGTGTTTCACCATGAGGAGATTAGTTTTGTTTGTGAAGAAGAAGGATGGTTCACTTCGATTATGTGTTGACTATTTATAATTGAATAAGGTGACTATCAAGAAAAAGTATCCATTGCCATGGATCAATGATCTATTTGATTATCTTAAAGGAGCTGAGGTGTTCTCTAAGATAGATTTGAGATTAGGATATTATCAATTGAGGGTGAAAGAGTCGAATGTTGTGATGACTGCTTTTTAGCTGAGGTATAGTTATTATGATTTCCTGGTAATGCCATTTAGGCTTACCAATGCTTCTGCAACATTTATGGACTTGATGAATAGAGTCTTCAAGCCTTACCTTGACCAATTTGTTGTAGTCTTTATAGACAACATTCTGGTTTATTCGAAGGACAAGAAAGAGCATGAGTAGCATTTGAGAACGATTCTTTAGATTCTAAGAGAAGAGAAGTTATATGCCAAGCTTAGCAAGTGCAAATTTTGGTTGAATAAAGTGTCATTCTTAGGACATATAGCAGTAGCTAAGGGTATAAGAGTTGATCCCAACAAAATAGAACCAGTGATAGAGTGGAAGTCACCTAAGAACACTATAGAGATTTATAGTTTCCTAGGATTGGTAGGATACTATATATGCTTTGTCAAGGGGTTTTCCTTGATAACAGCCCCTATGACACAATTATTGAGGAAATATGTTCAATTTATTTGGGATAACAAGTGTTAAAAGAGCTTTGACAAGCTTAAAGCAATGTTGATAGAGGCTTCAATTCTTGTGCAACCAGTTTCAGGAAAAGACTTCACAGTTTACAGTGATGCATCTCACAATGGGTTAGGGTGTGTTATGATGTAAGATAGCTAGGTGGTTACTTATGTATCAAGGCAATTGACGTCATATGAGAAAAACTACCCTACTCGGGATTTAGAGCTTATAGCCATTGTGTTTGCTCTAAAAATCTAGAGAAATTATCTGTATAGGGAGAAATGGTACATCTACACAGATCACAAGAGTCTTAAGTACCTTCCTACACAGAAAGAGTTAAACCTGAGATAGAGGAGATGGATGGAATTAGTCAAAGATTATAATTGCCTGATTGATTATCATAAAGGGAAGCTAATGTAGTGGCAGATGCACTTAGTAAGAAATATATGGCTACCATAAGAGCTATGTATGTTTGCCTATAAGTTATGGATGATAATGCTCTTTTGGCTGAAATGCAAGTCAAACCAAGTCTATTGTAGTAAGTGAAGGACTGTCAGAAAGATGATCAACAACTAATGAGTATCATAAGTGCTATCCAAGAGAGAAAGTTGATAGAATATGAGATCAAGAATGATGGTTGTTTATATTACCATGATAGGATTTGTGTGCCAAATGTGGAAGAGTTGAAAAAGTAGATTCTACAAGAAGCTCACAGTACTCCTTATGCGATGCATCTTGGTAGCACTAAGATGTATCAGGATTTGAAGCTTTCTTATTGGTGGCTTGGAATAAAGAGAGATGTGTATGAATATGTGATTAAATGCCTTACTTGTCAATAAGTAAAAGTAGAGCACAAAGTTCCTTTTAGATTGCTTCATCCTATAATAATTCCAAAATGGAAATGGGATAGAGTGATAACGGACTTTGTGGTTAGGCTACCTATGACAAGGGGCAACTATGACTCAGTATGGGTAATTATAGATCATTTGACAAAGACAACACATTTCATACCAATGAGAATAGACTACTCATTAGAGAAGCTAGTAGAGCTTTATATAGATGAGATAGTTAGATTATATGGAGTACCGTCATTGATAATATTGGATCAGGATCCAAGGTTCACATCGAGATTTTGGAAGAAACTTTATAATACCTTAGGTATTTGATAGAGTTTCAACATGGCATTCCATTCATAGACTGATGGACAACCTGAGAGGGTTATTTAGATTCTCAAGGATATATTGAGAAGATGTGCATTGGAGTTTAAAGAAAGCTAGGATAGATATTTGTCATTAGTAGAATTTGCCTATAATAACAGTCATCAGGCTAGTCTAGGCATGGCTCCTTATGGAGCCTTATATGGGAGAAAGTGCAAAACACTTCTGTGTTAGAATGAGCTCAGTAAACATAAGTTTATGGGGCTAGACTTGATACAAGATGCATAAGAGACGGTGAAGATCATCCGAGAGAGGCTGAAGGTAGCTTCTAATAGGCAGAAATCCTATATAGATTTGAAGAGAAAAGAGGTGGAATATAAAGTGGGTGATAAGGTCTTTCTTAACGTTTCACCTTGGAAAAAGGTTTTGCATTTTAGAAAAAAAGGGAAGTTAAGTCCTAGGTTTATTGGGCCATATAAGATCATAAAACGTGTGGAGTCAGTAGCCTATTGACTAGTTTTACCTCTAAAACTTTAATAGATCTATGATGTGTTTCATATTTCCTTGCTCAGAAGATATAGGTCTAATCTTATGCATGTGCTAATAATAAAGGAAATTGAGGTTAATCCTGACTTGTCCTATAAAGAGGAACCAGTAAGGATTGTTGACATGGTAGAGAAGGAATTAAGAAATAAGACCGTGCCTTTGGTGAAGGTTATGTGGAAACACCACGGTATGGAAGAAGCAACCTGGGAGATAAAAGCTCAGATGAAGGAGCAATATCCACACTTATTTAAACCAGGTACTACTTTAATGTCGAAGATGACATTTATTTAAAAGGGGAAGAAATGTAACACCCTCAAAAATCCCAACAATTATAAATAGTAGTTTCCCAGGATGAATAGTATTTTTGAGACCCGGGATGCATTGAAGTCATAGGGGAAAGTACTAATTATAAAATAATTTTGGGTAAATTTTAAAGTCAATTGGAGGTTGCTAGAGTGGTTAAAAATGCTAAGAAAAATTTTATGATAGTGTCTTGGGAATAATGACCAAGGCAAAGCTGAACCATAAAATAATTTCAAAGTTGCTCAAAAAATTATAAAAATATTATGACTTGATACTTAAAAATTCCAACAAATCTAATAGTGTAGAAATCGAAATTTTTCGATATTGAGAAGTAATTTTTATAGAATTTAGGCAATATAAAATTTATGAAAATAGTTGATTTCTTAGTGTTTTTGAGCTCTAATTTTTAGAGACATTTAAAGTTTAATTAAAGTGAA
>CANXYI012250088.1:0-11396 GCA_948208565.1 Hura crepitans | reverse complement strand
GAAGAGTCGAAGAGGAGAAAAGTACTAGCTATGACTTTTGGCTCATCCGTATTCTCTTAAGCTCTAATGGCATACTGACGGGTAAGTGCTCTCTACTCAGATCGAGACCCTAATATGCCTCTCTGAGTTCCTTCTATTCTCTCTCCTTAGCTACTCCTTTGGCCTCCAGTGTATCCAAGTGTTGATCTCTAGACCACACTCAGTCCTTTAAGATAATCTCTACGAAAATGATCCTTCTGTCCATAAGAAAAGCACACTCTTGGCTTCTTCATCCAACATTCTCCCCTGAGCCACCTAGAACATGTTGGACACTAAGGAATTAGACCTTCTTACTCACTGACCCCAGTGTAGAAGCAGCCTGAGATTGTGGCTATCCTGCTTTCCCTTTACCACTCTAAGCTAATTTCTGTAACTAACCTTACTTTTAGGATTGTTAAGTTAAACTAGACTGGAATCCTTTATAGCTCTTGCCTAATAATAGAGCTGCATTGGATATTCCTTGATCTCTTACTATCTTCTTTTGATAGAATTCCTTCCTCTCTTTTTGCGCTCCCTCAATGGATCTATAAACTGATACTAATCATGAGAAGTCCCTTATCTTCATTGGTACCACCTGAGACTTAATGTCAACACGCAGTCCCTTCTCGAATCTTTTACACTTATCAGCCTTACTTGTGATAGTGTCTTTAGCATATTTTCTAAGCATGGTGAACTTCTTCTCATATTCATTAATGGTCTTCTGATCTTATTTTAGATCCATAAACTATTGTCACCTCTTATCCAGGTAATCCTTGGTGATGTATTTTTTATGGAACTCTATTAGAAAGAACTACCAAGTCACTTGATCCTCAAGCTTGTACTCTATGAAGTGTTCCCACTATTTCGATGCTTTTTCCTATAGTAGTGAGGAAGCACAAATCACTTTCTCCTCTGGCGTGCATCTCATATGTCTCATGATTTTCTTAGTGTGATTTAACAAGTATTTTGCCATTGCTGGTGCAACCTTACCTTGGCCTTTAAAGTCTTTAACCCCTATTTTCTTCACTCTCTCTAGATACATCTTCTGGAGAGCCAACAGAACTGCAAACTATGGTAATGGTGGCAGTGGACTCGTAGTAGTAACCTGCCTTAGAAGTTGTAACATCTCTTGCAGGAACACTGGAGGAACCTATCCTTCAGACTATATTTGTCCTGCTACACTCACAGATGTAGACCTAACTCTTGTAGCCTCAAGTGTGACCATATCAGAGCATGACTTTCGACTTCATCCTTGCTACATCTGTAGGTACAAAAATAATTTGATAAGCCTCGACATCTAATAGAATGTGATCTAGACTCTAGACTCTAGTACACTCAAATACTTCCTAGGAACGCCGAAATCGGAGCTTTGGTACCACCAAATGTGACACCCCTTACCTAATTCGGACACCAATCGATCACAAAACCTGACTAAAGACTACATTTATATCAAGATATCTAAGCTCATCTACCCTTATACTTATGTTTATTTGTTTATTCAAAATAGTTCTATAAAAATATGAGTTTTCAAAAACTTTTTCAATAGTGTTGCATATTTAGAAATTGGGACTATCCTAAACTTTTTCAACAGTGCCTTGTATACGGGAACTTGCAACTGCACTCGTGTGTGTCTGTGCAGTAATTTCCCCTATGGAATCTTGCTGCTGTGCCCATGTGATCTTATGATCTCAGCATACATATCTATAGGTAGAACTAAAAGTAAACCTTTGGATACTCATCTAAGCATTAAAGTACCCTAGCAGCTGCTATATCTCCTAGCTGACCGATCAATCTATCCATTTCCTAGGTTATTGCATTTCATGGGCTAAAAACCATTATTTTTAGTTTCACCTCATTAAATGAGTTTATATAACATTTAATATACATATTTTAGCCATTAAATGGCTAAAAATATTTATTTACATAAAAAACAAAGCTTTGAGCATTTATGCCCATTTTAGCTCATATTATGCCATATTCATATTTCAATTGCCTTATCCATCCCATTTATGGATTTTTAGTATGAATTCAACAAATACATATTAAATTAAGGTCATAATGACATTTAAGTTCAATTATGCCTTTATATACTTTAAGCTTCAAATTATGGCATAATGGCTATTAGTACCCCTTTTTAGTCCATTTTGGGTTTTAAGACACATTTAGGTCTTAAACCTTGTTCTATCATGAATTACTTCATTTACATGTTCAAAATATCAACTAAAACATGCATGCATCAAAACTTCCACAATTCATGACATACCACTTATATTACCCATTTTAGGCCATTCGGCGACTCTTGGAAAATTAGGCCAATCAAAAGTGTTTTATTGTTATACCACATAATTACAAATCAAGTCATATTCAAGCAATATTAACCTTATGGACTCAAAGATTATGGGTCCTTATCCTTTCTTGAAGATTTTGGCCATTAAGGCCTTTTTAACTTCTATTAAAGAACTTTTCTTTATTTTAACTCATTTATAGTTTAATTAGTTCATTTATCCATTTCATGTTCATATAGACACTAAAATATGCATGATATGTCATTTTCATTCATCTTATTTAACTATTACATTAGCATTTTTAATTATGATCATAAAACCACATTTAGCCTTACTTTGGCATTCAATCAATTAAAACGAAATCTTAGTCATCACACCATTCGATCATGCTCCTAAAAGTACCTCAATCATCACTTCATCATGTTTTAGCATCCAAAGGCATTCATTCTACCATGAAACTTTACTTGAATTAATAGGACAATTAGTAATCCTATTTATGCCGTGCCATATACACCCATACATAGACTAATCACACTCACTTCTAGGCAAGGGAAACAAAATCCGAAACTTCCATTCATTTTATCACACACATAAGCTTCGGCCACCTCATAAAAATGATCATATATTAATGCTTTGGAATATACATTATACATTCACACATTGTTTCACATAATGTGATGCTCACAATTGCACATTAAAGCATTTTCACATGCTATTCACTCATGTACATCATATGTCATGAAATGAGCATATAACATTCCTAAAGCCCTTTTCTTATATCCATACATACATCAATATACCAATTAAGCAATTTAACCATATTTTACATATATATAGTTAAAAAAATGCTAAAACAAGAGAGTCAAAAAGGAGAAAAGTACCAACTATGGCATCTAGCTCATTTGCATCCTCCTAAGCTCTAATGGCATACTGATAAGATCGAGACTCTGATCTGCCTCTTTGAGTTTCCTTTATTTTCTCTCTTTAACTACTTCTCTGGCCTCCAATTTGTGTAGGTGTTGATATCTAAACCACACTCTATCCCTTAGGATTATCTCGGTAAAAATGACCCTTCTTTCCATAGGAAAAACACACTCCTAGACTGTTTATCCAACATTCTACCCTGTGCCACTTGGAACATATTAGACATTAAGGAGCTGGACCTTTCTTGCTCACTAACCCTAGAGTAAAAGATGCCTAAGACTGTGGCTGTCCTATTTTTCCTTTACCACTCTAAGCCAGTTTTTGTGACTAGCCCTGCATTTAGGATTGCTAAGTTGAACCAGACTGGAATCCCTTATACCTCTTACCTGATGGTGGAGTAGCACTGGATACTTCCTGACCCCCTACTTTCTTCTTCTGATAGAATTTCTTCCTCTCTTTCTGTGCTCCTTCACTAGATTTATAGACTGACACTAACTATGAGAAGTCCCTTATCTTTATTAGTACTACTTAGGACTTAATGTCAACATGCAGTTCCTTCTCGAATCTCTTACATTTATAAGCCTCAACTGTAATAGTATCCTTAGCATATCTACTAAGCATGGTGAACTCCTTCTTATATTCATCAATGGTCTTTCGGTCCTATTTCAAATCCATAAACTATTGTCGCCTCTTATCCAAGTAATCCTCAGTGATGTATTTCTTGTGGAACTCTGTCAGAAAGAACTCCTAAGTGACTTGGTCCTTAGTCTTGTACTCTATGGGTATTCTCACTATTCGATGTTTCTTCCTAAAAAAGTGAGGAAGCACAAATCACTTTCTCTTCTGGCATGAACCTTATGTGTCTCATGATTTTCTCAATGTCATCAAACTAATATTCTACCATTGCTAGTGTAACCTCACCCTGGCCTTTAAAGTCTTTGGCCCCTATTTTCTTCACTCTCTCTAGATACATCTTCTGCACAGCCAAAGGAACTACAGGCTATGGTGGTGGTGGCGGTGGAGCCGTAGCAGTGGCCTACCTCAAAAGCTTCACTATCTCCTATAGGAACACTAGCAGAACCTATCCTATAAACTACGCATGTCCTACTATGCTCACAAATGTAGACCCAACTCTTGTGGCCTCAGGTGCGACCGTAGTAGGAGTACGACTCTTGACTTCATTCTCGCTACCTTATGCTAAAGCACTATCGTATCTGTAGGTACAAAAACAATTTGATAAGCCTCGACATCTAATAGAATGTGATGTAGATTCTAGACTTTATTAGCACTTAAATATTAACTAGGAACACCTAAGTCAGAGCTCTGATACCACCAAATGTGACACCCTTTACCCAATCCGAACGCTAATCGATCGCATAGTTCGACTAAGGTGTGTATGCATATCGAGATATCTAAACTCATCTACCCATTTGCTTGTTTTAAAACATTTTTATTCAAAATTATTGTATGCAAAAATATGGGTTTTCAAAAACTTTTTAAATAGTGTTACTTACTTAAAACTAGGAATCCTCGTGCTAAAAATCCGGTAGCATAACAGCTATACCGGGCACTATCCCAAATTTTAAACAGTAACCTGTACAAGAAAACACACTTTTATATCTCAATTACACACTTACACCAACTCAATGTGATCCTCTTATCACTCCAACAACACACAACATAGCATATGATATTTCAACCTCAAGAAGAGATATCAAACAACACAACATATAATATCATAGTTTTATATGATAAACAAACATCAAAATCCAAAAAGGACATTTAAGTTACAATTTGGTTACAAAATAAATACAAGTTAGGCCCATCCCTTTTTACATACACACTTGAATGCATCATATACACCACTTCTATAACAAAAAGAGCTTTACCAAAAATAAAGCCTTAACTTTAACTTTCTTGATGACGCGAGGCTTCTGATATCAAAACATCTTTGTACCTACACACCGTAAAATAAACAATATGCTAAGCATAATGCTTAGTGGTGAAATCAAAATAATATGTGCTATCATTGCCATTATACATTTTATAAGCTTATACCATTTATTTACATGCAATACCATTGAACACTTGCATGACACACATTTATAGAATGATATATTGTTATGAACATAAATGTCACACACTATGCACCAATAATATCATGACATGCATGCATAGTAAAACTATATGTAATAGTCCTATTACATCCACTCAAACCAATTCTCATCATATTCGGCTTACCGATCATTTTACAATCAACATATGCATAATATTTTTATTTATTTATTTATCATTATTTTAACTTATGCCCATGGAAATTACCACAATCCTATAGATAACAAGATCATAAAATTGTGCAGTGCCCTAAATTTTGGACCTTACGGCTATTGCACCAGCATAAAATTATGCAGTGGATTCCTTCACGGGACTTTATGACTGCACCCGCTTGTGTCTATGTAATGGTTTCCCCCATGGAACTTTACGATTGCACCCGCATGATCTTAAGATCTTAACACATATATCTACAGGTAAGACTACCTTTGGATACTCATCTAAGCACCAAAGTGCCCTATCAACTGCTATATCCCCTAACTGACCTATCAACCTATCCATTTCCTAGGTTATTGTATCTCATGGGCTAAAAACCATTATTTTTAGTTTCACCTCATTAAATGATTTTATATAACATTTAATATACACATTTTAGCCATTAAATGGCTAAAACTATTTATTTACATCAAAAACAAAGTTTTAAGCATTTTTGCCCATTTTAGCTCACATTATGCCATATTCACATTTCAAATGCATTATCCATCCCATTTATGGATTTTCAATATGTATTCAACAAATACATACTACTTTAAGGTCATAATGACATTTATGTTCATTTATGCCTTTATATACTTTATGCTACTAATACCCCTTTTTAGTCCATTTTAAGTTTTAAGACACATTTAGGTCTTAAACCTTGTTCTATCATGAATTACATCATTTACATGTTTAAAATATCAACTAAAACATGCATGCATCAAAACTTCCACAGTTCATGACATACCACTCATATTGCCCATTTTAGGCAACTTAACCACTCTTGGCAAATTAGACCAATCAAAAGTGTTTTATCGTTATACCACATAATTACAAATCAAGTTATATTCAAGCAATATTAACCTTATGGACTCAAAGATTATGGGTCCTTATGCTCTCCTGAACATTTTAACCATTAAGGCATTTTTAACTTCTATTATAGAACTTTTCTTTATTTTAACTCATTTAGAGTTTAATTAGTTCATTTATCCATTTCATGTTTATATGCACACTAAAATATGCATGATATGTCATTTTCACTCATCTTATTTATCTATTACATTAGCATTTTTAATTATGATCATAAAACCACATATAGCCTTACTTTGGCATTCAATCAATTAAAACCAATCTTAGTCATCACACCATTCGATCATGCTCCTAGAAATGCCTCAATTATCACTTTATCATGTTTTTAGCATCCAAAGGCATTCATTCTACCATGAAACTTTACTTGAATTAATAGGACAATTAGTAATCCTATTTTTTTCATGCCATATACACCCATACATAGACTAATCACACTCACTTCTAGGCAAGAGAAACAAAATTCGAAACTTCCATTCATTCTATCACACACATAACCTTCGGCCACCTCATAAAAATGACTATATATTAATGTTTTGGAACATACATTATACATTCACACATTGTTTCACACAATGTCATGCTCATAATTACACATTAAAGCATTTTCACATGCTATTCACTCACGTGCATCATATGCCATGAAATGAACATATAACATTCTTAAAGCCCTTTTTTTTATATCCATACATACATCAATATACCAATTAAGCAATTTAACCATATTTTACATATATATAGTTAAAAAATACTCAATTTAGCAATTTAAAAGTTACATAATAAGTTTTTAATGGCATTTATGTTAAAATTCTCACTTCCCTTCAATTTTAATGCACTCAAAGCATTCAAATCATTCTAATACAATTATTAGATGCCATAACACACATTTAAAAACATGTCCTTTATGTCCACACACAATTAAGCATTTAATACATAATTGCCATATTATGTGCATTTAATGATTTTAAGTAAAATTGCTTATCTTATTTTTATTTCACATGCTAAGACAACCAAAGAGGTTTTTAGAGACTCGTTTATGCTTTCACTTTTCCCTTGTCATGGTTCAATTCGAAAAAGTGTAACATAAACCGAACAAAACTTCAAAAATACGTAATAAATCAACCAAAGCTCTAAAAATCATTCTAAAGCCATATACCGACTCTTAGGCACCTCTAGTATCTAGAAAAAATAACAAAAGTCAAAAAAATCTTACCTAAAAAATTTATGGTTACTATTCATGGAATTAAAAAATCGATAATTCCAGACTATTTTTCCCAAAAATTCCACTTCCTAGAGGCTCGAAATCATGTGGAGGCTCTATGGTTCAATTTTGGTGCGATGATTTTGCCTATAAAGGGAGGAATGAAGGAAGAAAAATGAAGAGGGAGAGAAGGAGAGTTCAGCTAGAATTTTTAAAGAGAAGGGTGAATAGTAATTTTGACTATTTGGGTTAAAATCACATATTTATACCCTCTCTCAAAAATACACTATTAAACATTTTTCCCTTAATTTTTCTTCTCTTCCTAAGCTAATTAAATTGCCATATTTATGACAATAATTCACTTTAATTATCCCTTAAATGCCTCTAAAAATCGATGCTTAAAAATGCAGAAAAACCAATTAATTTCATTATTTTTATGTTATCCAATTTCTCAAAAAATTACTTCCCAATATCAAAAAATTTTGATTCCAGTGCCATTAGAGTTGTTGGAATTTTTAAGTGTCAAGTTGTATAATTTTCGTAATTTTTTGAGCAACTTTGAAATTAATTTATGGTTCAGCTTTGCCTTGGTCACTATTCTCAAGACACTGCCATAAAAACTTTCTTAGCATGCTTAACAACTCTAATAACCTTAGATTGATTTCAAAATTTATACAAAATTATTTTATTATTAATACTTTCATCCAATGTCTTTAATGTATCCCGGGTCTAAGAAATCCTATTCATCCCGAGAAAGTACTATTAATAATTATCAAGATTTTTGAGGCATTACAGTAAATGCTCTTATTCAAAGTAATGTCTCAGTAGGATAATATGTCTTTAAGGTAAATCAATTATTGCTAAAGAAATAAATCCTTGAGAAAAAAGAAAGGAGCAAAAAGTTAAGATAATCATATTGTAGAGGCAAGCACTGTTAGAGAGACACAAAACATAACTAAATCTTAAAACTCCTAAAGTACTTTAGGTACTTGATAGTAAAGAAAATATCTCAATATGCTTGTTCTTTGAAAAGAACCAAAAAAGGTGTAATTGTCAATAACAATTCTACATGTAATGTTGAAGATGTTTTCAATAAAGTGATGATGTTAAAACTAAATCTATTGGTAAATATATACATAAATTGGTAAAATGAAAAGATGTGATCTAAATATAATTGCAGTTAGTTCTAAAATTTGATATTTAGGACTACAAGTCAAAATACTCAATGATAGTATGCTTGTTAGGAATATATTAAAGTTTATAACCTATTTATATGACTCACTTAATAGTGAAATTTATGAAAATCTCTAAAAGATTTATAATGGCTAAATCATGTAAATATTCTTGAAAGTATGTTTAATACAAGTTTCATATGATCTAAGTTCATTGTTTACTCAAATATTATTGAATCTCTTGAAAAGTTAAAAATCATTCATTATTTAGCAAAAGATTTTGAAATGATAGATTTTGAACATCAAAATTCATCTCAGCTTGCAAATCAAGTACCAATCAATTATTTAAATTCTTTACAAATAGGTGAATATGTAAAATTCCTAATTCATTCAATACTTTAATGGTTTGTATGATATTTTACCTTATAATTTCATGGTCCTAACCTACCACATTTTGTTGCTATTAATGCCACTTTATGTATCATGAAGTTATTGATTAAGATTGTATGTTACTTAAATGTCGTTAGTTCTTTGCTACTAATACATGCTTTATTTAGGCAATATATTTGTGCCCTCTTTTAAATGCATTTTATATTAATGACTTAGAAATAATTACATGATTCAATGTATTTGCTTATTTTAGTTATTATTTGATTATGCTACATAGATGTCATGAATTTTTTTTTTTTTTGAATTTGCTTATTCCCTAAAACAGATGTAGCAATACATAATTATAACCATAGGATGGCCTTTTTGCGAAACTGCTAATTTATGTCATTTCAGTTTTAATGATAATTTCACCACCATAAGTGGATTAATAATAGGAAAAATGCTAAGATAAGTTAAAATAAACCATTTAATAATTATATGATTTAATACATGCAATACGCGTGGCCATATTGTTAAGTTTTTATGAAATCTTCATCTAAATAAATGGAAAAACATGAAAATGATATTATACATGTGTATGAATGTACAACCATATCATATAGTCTTGTAAATAACCTTCAATTACTAATTCTTTAATCAATGTATTAATAATTATAAAGCATATTTTAAAAACATATCCCGAAGATATGTGATTTATTTTCTTAAAAAGAATTCTGATAGTATTTGTATTAGGATACTACATACATGTCCTCAAACATGTGAATTGATGATTATCCCTAAAGAAGGAAAATACACATTATACTTTTTTCCCTTAACTAAGCTTTTGTCTTATTGGGATTTTTTGGTAAGGTTTTCAATTAGGCAACTTACTACGTGCATTATAATATTATATATTCTTTTTCCTTTACTAGGTTTTTATCTCAAAGGTTTTCCTATTAAGTTTTTAATAAGATAGATATTTGATAATAGTCATTTAAAGGGAAGAATTATAAAATTCTTAAGTTGCAGATGTCTATAATCCCAAAATTTGATAGTATGGCTTATTGCGGACAAAGTTAAATGGCATAATCATCTTTTAAGTTTGGTGGCTAATGAATCTAAAGCATGCTAAAAGCATGGTTGGCATATTAGCATAAAATTTAATATTTTTTTAAGGAATAAACTGAAAAACCTTCAAAGTGATACTCCAAAAGAGGTCAAAAGTAATATATATCAAAATTTTCATATTTTTAAAGAAGAATCCCAAGTGGTTTGGTATTAACAAATTAGGAAATCTTATTAAATCAACAATGTAACATCCCAAAAATATCCAAAACGTGAATAGTACCTTTTAAGCTGTAAATAATGCTCTCAAGCATCTTAAGGCATGAATAGCAAAGATTGGATTCATGGAAAAATATAATTAATCCCAAATATGAGGTTAAAATATGGAAAGAAAATAAGATTATTTGATGGTCAAAAACTTAAAAATAAATTTCGAGTAACAAATAAATAAAACGAAATAATGAATAGTGCACCTAGGATAGGAATAGTATATTATTAGGTTATGAAAAAAAAGCACTATTTAACACTAACCCAAAGATCAAATATGAAATGGAAATAAAGTCATATAAGGATCAAAAGAATCAAAAATAAAATTCAGGCAGTGTGTAAGCATGCAAGACAAATAAATAGTGTTCACTAAAAGATAAAAGAGAAATATTGAATATCATTAAAGGTGAATTAAGCTTAATATTAATTAAGCAAGCTTAAGTTTAATTAACCATGATTAATTAAACTTAAATAAAGGAAAAAATGGTCATTGGATCATTGACATATGGCAGGATCTCAACCATCCATGTTATACATAAATAAAGAGAATAATCTAAATTAAAAGAGACATTTTCTTTTTCCTCTTACTGCTAACCCTTCATCTCTATATTATGAGTTATGGTGGTAAATAATTAAGATAAGTGGTAGAGTAGGCAAGACGATAGAAAGATCTTAAGAGAAGATGAAGATGTAAGGTGAAAAAAAGAGAAAAATAGCATTTTAAGGAGCTTTTAATCCATAAAGAAGTATAAACTTATTTTAATGGCTTAGATAATTATTTTTAATGCCTTGTGGTGTGATTAAGCTACTGATCTTTGCTGGGATTTTTGAGAAATTAAGATTTAAGTTAAATAATGCAAAGAAATGGTGATAAACAATGAAATAAAGAAAAATAGAGTTAGATGGCTTGTATAGCGTTTC
>CANXYI012250057.1:0-11163 GCA_948208565.1 Hura crepitans | reverse complement strand
CTATAGCTGTACCCGTTATAAAATACATAACATATAAATATGCAGGGGTTCCCACCTAGAACCTCAATGGTTGCACCTATCATAAAAGGGGACACCTAGTGTCTTAGTAGCTGCTAACTCCTTAGTTGATCAATCAACCTATCCAGCGGGTGGTTTGTTTGATATAGGCCTTAATTTTACTTTTATTTATTTACTAATGTCTAGTCATTTTATCTTTTTAATTCTATTAAGTTACCATTTAACTTATGTTGCAAAATCTTATTCTAAGGTCATGTATACTTATTTTTAAGTGTTTGGCTACTTATTCAAGCTATATTGAATTCCCATACGACTCATTCAATCATCACATTAGTAAGTATACCTTTAATTTATGCTTGTTCTCATCTCATTTACTGATTCATACTTTATCCATTTCGCATGTTTCATATTATGTATATAATCTCTTTATTTAACATAATTCTTTACATCATTATCATGCATCGCACTTACTCTAAATATAGACATGTACACATTTGAGATTATACACCTTACTCATTTGGCTAACCCAATTTAAAGAGTAATCATTATAATTTTTTACATTACATCACTTATTATTCATTTATTCAATCAAACTATGGTGGTTAACCATTAATTCATACTCTTACATCATATAGACACACATACACATGAAAGGCCCATTCGGTCACCCAATTCATTGCCATTTCTAGTTTAGTTCCTTTCATATCATTAACTCAATTATGTTTAAAATGTTCATTTAAGTCTATATACTTAGTATTTATGCATAGTCTCAACTTTAGTCTCATATACACATGCCTCACACCATTCAGCTACTAGGTTTATCTTTATATATCATTCAATTCTCATTAATTTCTCATATTACATATGTGCTAGGCACTTATCTAGCATTGCTCATGCATCAATCTTGCCCAATTACATATAATAACATGCATTCCAACATGATGTACTTGTGCACACACACTTGACATGAACATCTAAATGAAATGCAAGGCATATATCATCAAATTCACTAATAATCATTCCCAAAGCACTCCAAAACACTCTTCAGAACTTGTCTTTGCCCTTCTCCATCAATTCCCTCTCTTTCTCTACATATATATTTAGAATTAAGATAAAAAAATCCCAAATAAATTCCTAAGCATTCCAAATCCAAAATTTAGCTCAGAATCACTTAATTGGTAATGAATTCTACCCTAAAAAAATAAAAACTAAGAAAAACACCACTTCATTACAATTTTGGTAGTATTTACCAAGGAAGGAATCCTTAAAAAATAAGCTTATTTTTTGCTTTCTCTCATTAGGAAAAGTACTAAGAGGTTGTGAAGGCTAATTTAGGAAGATTATTTAGTGAATTTATAATTGTCTTAAAGAATTAAAGAAAAAAAAAAGAAGGGGAGAAGAAGGGAGGATATGGCGTTAGCAATAGAAAGGAGAAAAGAGGAAGATAAAGCCTTTTAATTAGTTTAGGTCCTTACTTAAGTAAGGAATTAATGGGTAAATTAGTGACACATGGCAAATATAAGGGTTAATATTAATTATAACATAAAAACTCACTCAAAAATTAATTTTAGGAGTTACATACATCATTTTAAATTCCTTTTTATGACATTAATTAGGAAAATATACAATTTAAATATCCCATAAAAATTGTAATTTAATCTTGAGAATAGCTATTTGTTTTAAACTATTACATCATTATTTAATTTTGTTTAACTACTTTTAATGTCATAAAATTCTAAACCTAGTACCACTGGTTTAATTAGAATTTTTTAGCATCAAGTTGTGGTATTTTTAGATTGTTTTGAGGACTTTTGAAATATTTTATCATTCAGCTTTAACTAAGTTACTATTCCTAAGACACTGTGGGCAAAAATTGCATTTTTAATCCTTTAAATGACTTCAATTTCATTCCAAATTTCACCCATAATTATGTTATAATTAATATTTTCATTCAGTAACATTAGTGCATCCCAGGTCTCGGGGAATAATATTCACTGTTAGGGAAGTATTATTCATAGCATTGAAATTATAGGCGTTATTGCTCTTCCCCTCTTAAAATAATTTTATCCTTAATATTACCTAGTCTAAATAGATGGGGATACTAGACCTTCATTTGTTTTTAGCTCTTTCAGGTGGCTTCTTTAGTTTTGTGATGCCTCCATAGTACCTTCACTAATGGCACCACCTTGTTTCTCAATTCCTTAACTTCCTGTGCTAGAATTCATATTAGTTCCTATTCATAAGTAAGATTTAGTTGTACCTTAATTTCTTACATTGGTATTACATGAGAAGGATTAGACCTTTATCAATTTAACATGAACATATGGAATACATTGCAAATTTGCTACAACTTTGGTAGCAAGGCTAATCGATATGCTACTGGTCCTATACATTATGTGATCTCATACAGACCAATAAATCTCAGACTTAACTTGCCTTTTTTACCAAATTGGAGCATCTTCTTCCATGGTGATACCTTAAGAAACACTTTCTCACCAACATCATATTCAATGTCTTTTCATTTTAAGTCAGCATATGATTTCTATCGATTTGAAATAGCCTTTGGTCTTTCTCTAAGAACCTTAACCTTCTCCTTAGTATCTCTGATCAAATCAAGTCACATCAATTTATTCTCATCCACCTCATTCCAATAAAGTGGGGTTTTACATTTCTTGCCATACAACACCGTATATAGAGCCATGCCTAAGTTAGCTTAATGGTTATTATTATATGTAAATTTAGCCAAAGGTAGATACTGATCCCAGCTTCCTAAAATTCTATGGCATAACCCCATAACATATCTCCAAATATCTATATGACCCATTCAGATTGTCCATTAGTCTATGGGTGAAAAGTTGTACTGAATGTAAGATAGGTACCTAGAGCATTATGTAATTTCCCCAAAAATCTAGAAGTAAATCTTAGATCTCGATCAGATGCAATAGAAAATGGTACACCATGCAATCTTTTGATCTCATTTATATATAATTGTGCTAACTTCTCAAGAGGGTAATCCATTCTGACAGGCATAAAGTGTGTTGTCTTAGTCAAGTGGTCTATAATTACCCATACAACATCACATCTATTTCTAGTAATAAGCTATCTTATCACAAAATCCATTATAACTCTCTCCCATTTTCATTTTGAAATTGCTATAGGATAAAGCAATCCAAAAGGAGCTTGATGTTTAGTTTTCACCTGTTGACATGTAAGGCATCAAGCTATATACTCAGCCATATCTCATTTTATTCCTAGCCACCAGTAGTATGGTTTCATATCAAGACACATCTTTATGCTCCCAGGGTGTATTGCATAAGGAGTATCATGTGCCTTCTACAAGATATGTGTTTTAATTCCCTCCACCTCAGGTACACATAACCTATCATATGATACAAACACCTATTTGTCTTGATCTCAAATTCCCTAGCCTTCCCTTCTTTGACTTGACTCATTATATACATGAGGTGGCTATTTTGAATCTATGCTCCCTTTACTTGCTGGATCGAGTTAGACTTTATTTGCAATTTACCTAAGGTTGCATCATCATCAATGTACTAAAAATTAGTAATCATTGCTCTCATAATTGCTATGAACTTTTGGCTTAAAGTATCTGCCACCACATTTGCTTTCCTTAGATAGTATTCATTCACACAGTTATAGTCTTTTATTAGTTCCATCCATCACTGTTGTTTCATATTCAGTTCCTTTTGTGTAGAGAGGTATTCTAAACTCTTATGGTCTATATAGATAAAGCACTTTTTTCCATACGGGTAATGCCTCCACACCTTTAGGGCAAAAAGTATCATAGCTAATTCTAGGTCATGTGTCAGATAGGAAGTTTATGTGGTTTTAGCTATCTTAAGGCATATGCTACTAGCTTTCTAACTTATATCAGTATGTATCCTAGTTTGTTATGTGATGCATCATTGTACACCATAAAATCCTTCCCTGACTTGGGTTGTGTGAGGGTGGGAGCTTCAGTCAACATAGTTTTTGGCTTGTCAAAACTTTCTTGACATTTATCATCCTATAAAAATTTCACATCTTTCCATGACAAACGTGTCATGAGAGCAACAATCATGGAGAACCCTTTAACAAAATCTCCTATAATAACTAGCTAATTCCAAGAAGCTTTGAATCTCTATTACATTTCTGAGAGATTTCCACTCTAACACAACTTTAATCT
Organism: Hura crepitans; assembly: GCA_948208565.1. NCBI lineage: Eukaryota > Viridiplantae > Streptophyta > Magnoliopsida > Malpighiales > Euphorbiaceae > Hura > Hura crepitans. The sequence continues at coordinate 6,959 of CANXYI012250057.1, read as the reverse complement.
TACTTAGGTTCATGCTGATGCCATCGACTAAGGCAATGTGTCTTAGAAAGGCTACTTCATTCAAGTAAAACTCACATTTACTTAATTTGGCATATACTTATTTCTCTCTCAAAGTCTATAAGACCAACCTCAAGTGTTGCTCATGTTCTTCCTTGATTTTTGAGTACACCAAGATATCATCAATAAAAACCATAACAAATTGATCTAGGTATGATTTGAAGATTCGATTCATCATATCTATAAATGCTACAAGGGCATTGGTAAGCCCAAATGGCATTACCAAGAATTTATTGTGACTGTATCTAGTATGAAAAGTTATCTTCAGGATATCAGACTCCTTAATCCTCAACTGATGGTACCTCAATCTCAAATCAATTTTTGAAAACACACTAGTGCCTTGCAACTAGTCAAAAAGATCATCAATCCTTAACAATAGGTACTTATTCTTAATGGTTACCTTATTCAATTATCTATAATCAATACACAACCAAAGTGAGCCATCCTTCTTTTGACAAACAATATCGACACTCCTTAGGGTGAGACACTTAGTGTAATAAAGCCTTTATCATGCAAATCCTATAGTTACGCCTTCAATTATTTCAATTCTACAGGTGCCATGTAGTATGTTGTTATTGAAATAGGTAAGGTACACTTCAATCTCAAAATCTAACTCATGCTTTGGAGGTAACCCTGGTAACTCATTTGGAAACACATCTGGAAAATCCACTACCACTAGTATCTGACTAAAGTCTAATTTCACCTTTGTAGTGTCAACCATATGAGCTAAATAGGCCTTACATCCTTTTTGTATCAGTTGCCTTGCTATTACTACTAAAATAACATTAGATAAAGAACTCTATTCACTAACCACTGTCACCTTATTCCTATCAGCTATCTCAAGTGTGAGTCTCTTTTGCTTGCAATCCACTATGGCTCTGTGTTTAGATAGCCAATCTATACCGATGATTATGTTGAACTCATCAAATGGAAGTTTAATGAGAGCTGCCGAAAATACATGTTCTTAAACCGTTAGAGGACAATCTTTATATACTTTATAAACTATCACATGTTGCATGATTAGATTACTAACCATGATATCTATGTTCATAGGTTCTAGTTCTAACCCTTTATCTCATGCTCGTGCAGTACAAATATATGAGTGTGTGGATCTTGGGTTGATCAAAGCTAAAGCATGTAATTCAGATAAAAGAATGTACCTGCTATCATTTCTAGTAATTCAACTTCTTCTCTGGCTTGGATAGCATACTGTCATGTAAGTCTTAGCCTTTGACTAGTACCAACTTCACCACCTTTGTTCTCTTTTTAACTTTTAGTAGGCATTGGGGATTATGCTTGCAACTGAGTAATTTCCTTTTGCTTCTTCGGTCAGTCTCTTTGAAAGTGGTCTTTATACCTACATACAAAAACACACTGGGTCTAGTCTTCTAACAGATTCCCCTATGTCTCTTTTCATAAAGCTTATATACTACTAAGGCACTTCTTGCTTAGAGACAGAGGCACTAGTAGTATGCTACTACTATTTAGATCTAAATTGGGAACCCTGCCTTGACTTCTACATTTGGCTTTGTTTCTAAGATTATTGTCAGACTTGGTTTCCCTTCTATCTTTTGCCTACTTCAGGGGCCAAACTAGCTTACCCTGGTGTGAAAGGTCTCTTATTTTTCTTTCAACATCTCTTCCATTGCGTATAGTACAACTACTAAGGAAGAAAATTCTCTGATCTTTGATATAGCAATCTGCATCTAAATCTCAATGTTGAGACCCTTTTCAAACCTCTTACATCTTTCTTCTTTTATAGGGATGAATTCCTTTGCATATCTACTTAGCCAGGCAAAGTCCTTTTCATACTCAAATATAGATCTCCGTCCTTACTTCAAATCTAAGAACTCGTGTCTCTTCTTTTCAAGATAGATTTCTAAAATATATCTCTTTTTGAATTCCTATAAAAAGAACTTCCAAGTCAAGTCTGCTACAGCTTTACATTCTGAAGTTGTCTCCACCAATGGAAAGCCTCTTCTTGTAATAAGGAGGTGGCATATATTAAATTCTCTACTGGTGTACACTGTAACTACTGTAGAATTCTAATGGTTTACTCAACTAATACTCAGCTTTAGCTATATCATCCTCTGATGTTCTCAAAAAGTCTAGTTCCCTTATCTTCTTTACCCTTTCCAGATAGGTTTTTTGCAATGCTTGGGGCTATAGAGGTTACACTGGCACTAGTAAGGGTGGTGGTAAAGCAACTATAGCAGTAGTTTATATAAGCAAATTTATAATTTGTTGTAGCAATATTGGTTAAGCTCATGCAAGAGCTAGTCATATCACATCACTAAGCACTAAAGCCTTTGAACTAGTAGGCTCATGCATCATTATTGATGCATGACTTGCCACCTCTTCCTCCTTACTAGGTGGAGTATGCTTACTCATCTCAATTTACTATAAAAGAAATAATTATCAGTCTCGAGCAGTGTAGCCTTACATGATACATAATCTTAGTCCATATGGCACTCATGCAACTCTATGCCTAGTAACGCCTAAATCTACTCTGATATCACCTAATGTGACACCCCTTACCTGATTCACCTTTAGATTGACTAAGAGACACCATTTTATTGATTTATTCTCTTAAAATCCTTTTATAACTACCCCTTATCACTTATTTTATACGAGTTATTGTATAGTGGATGGAAAATGTTTAATATGCTTATTAAACTTGTATAAACCTATTTATGAGTTATTATTACCTAATTAATTTTGAGTCATATTTTTTCAAAAATTCGGCAGCATAATGCCTATCTGGGAAGAAAAAAAATTTTAACTTGCATAAAAGACATTTTTACGATCATTCTCATCATCATCACTTCCCATCAAATCCTTCTAATCCATCAAAAATACACACATCAATAGCAATCTACATATTCTCCTTAGTTACCATATTCTATACTACATGTATAGATAAGCATACATTTTAGTTACAAAATTTGTTTACAAACCTTACTAACATAGCAAATTACATTTACAAAGCTAAGCTCAACCCCTTTTTCCTATACATGAGTGCCACTAATATAATACAACATATATAGAGTACAAAAATATACTAGACTTGGCACTTAAACTGCTACACCGCTGCTTTGAGGCTATATTGCATGCTACTATCTACAACCTATATGTTGAAAAAATTGATACGGTAAGCATATGCTTAGTGGTGAATTTAATGATTTATGCATTGAACATATGCGTATACAAAGCATACAAGCATGTAAAGCATCATAATTGTATGATTTCTTGCGTTACCATATAAGCATCATGCACATCATATGAATAACATAACTACTAGTTCCATTTATCACCTTAATTTTAATTAAATCCATTTAACACTTTTAATCTAAAAGCATTTAGAGTTAAGGTTTATTTTTAATCTTATTATTCACTTAAGTAGCCCATACTCGAAAGGCTACGCTTTTAACACTAGATATCGAGACCTAAGTTTATGTAGAGGCCCTCATTTTGGACCTCTATAGCTACACTCGTCATAACATACTTAACATATAAACGTGCAGGTGTTCTATTCCAGAACTTTAATGGCTGCACCCATCTTAAAAGTTGTGTAGGAGCCCATAAGTTAGACTTCAATAGCTACACCCATCGTAACATAACATATCATAGATAGCTAGGCAGTGGCCCTCATGGACCTTATGATTGCTACACTCACTAACATCTCATCACATGAATCATCAATCATAAAATATGTGAGGGTTCCCACATGGAACCTTAATGGCCACACTCGTTATAAAAGGGGACATCTAGTGTCTTAGTAGCTGCTAACTCCCTAGTTGATTGGTCAACCTATCTAGTAGGTGGTCTATCTAATATAGGCCTTAATTTTATTTTTATTTATTTACTTATGTCTAGTCATTTTATCATTTTAAGTTTATTAAGTTACCATTTCAGTTATGTTGCAAAGTTTTAATCTAGGGTCACATATGCTTATTTTTAAGTGTTTGGCTACTTATCTAAGTTATATTGTATACCCATACTACTCACTCGATCATCACATTAGTAAGCATACCCTCGACTTATGCTTGTTCTCATCTCATTTACTAATTCATAATTTATCCATTTAGCATGTTTCATATTATGTGTATAATCTCTTTATTTAACATAATTCTTTACATCATTATCATGCATCACACTTGCTCTAAATATAGACATTTACACATTTGAGATTATAAACCTCACCCATTCAGCTAACCCACCAAAGAGAGTAATCATTAAAATTTTATACATTATATCACTTCTTATTCATTTATTTAATCAAACTATGGTGGTTAACCATTAATTCATACTCTTACATCATATACACCCACATACTCATGAGAAGCCCATTCGGTTACCCAATTCATAACCATTTCTAGTTTAGTCTTTTTCAAATCATTAACTTAATTATGTTTAAAGTGTTTATTTAATTCTATATACTTAGTATTTATGCATAATCTCAACTTTAGTCTCTCACACACATACTGTACACCATTTGACCACTAGGTTCATCTTCACATATCATTCAATTCTTATTAATTTCTTATGTTACATATGTTCTAGGCACCTATCTAGCAATGTTCATGTATTATCATGCCGAATTACATACAATAACATGCATTCTATACATGATGTATATGTACACATACACTTGACACAAACATCTAAATGAAATTCAAGGCATATCATTAAATTCACTTTTAATCAATCCCAAAGCACTCAAAAAAAACCCTTCAAGCCTTGTCTTTGCCCTTTTCCATCAATTCGCTCTTTGTCTTTCTACATACATATTAGGAATTAAGTTAGAAAAATCCCAAATAAATTTTTAAGCATTCCAAATCTAAAATTTAGCTTAAAATCACTTAATTAGTAATGAATTCTACCATAGAAAAATAAGAAACTAAGAAAAACACCACTTAATTACAATTTTGGTACTATTCACCAAGGAAGAAATCCTTAAAAAATAAGCTTGTTTTTGGCTTTCTTTCACTAGAACAAGTGCTAGAAAATGGTAGAGGCTAATTTAGAAAGATTATTTAGTGAATTTATGGCTATCTTAAAGGATTGAAGAAGAAAAAGAAGGAGGGAAGAAGGGAGGATATGGCATCAGCAATGCGAGGAGGAAGACAGGAAGATAAAGCCTTTTAATTAGTCTAGAGTCCTTACTTAAGTAAGGAATTAATGGGTAGATTTGTGACACATGGCATATATAAGGGTTAGTATTCATTCTAGCATAAAAACTCAAAAATTAATTTTAGGAGTTACATGCATCATTTTAAATTCCTTTTTATGCCATTAATTAGGAAATATGCAATTTAGATATCCCATAAAAATCATAATTTAATTTAGAGAGGAACTATTTATTTTAAACCATTATGTCATTATTTAATTCCATTTAATTACTTCCTGATGTCAAAAAACACTAAACCCAGTACCAATGGCTTATTGAGAATTTTTTAGCATAAGGTTATGCTATTTTTAGATTATTTTGAGCACTCTTGAAATATTTTTTTCATTTAGGTTTAACTAAGTTACTATTCTATTGCATTTTTATTCCCTTAAATGACTTCAATTTCATTCCAAATTTCACCCATAATTATGTTATAATTAATACTTCCATTTAGTAATGCTAGTGTTTTTCGAGTCTTAAAAAATACTATTCATTTTTGTAGCATCAAAAATTATGGGCATTATAGGTGCTGTGGAGGCCACTGCCAAAAATATCAAGAAGATTATCCAAAAGATGGCAATCACTTATAAAGATTGGCATGAGATGTTTTTATTCTTGTTATATAGATATTGAACATCGGTCAAGACATCTATAGGGGCTACACTTTATTCCTTGGTATACGAGATAGAAGTTGTCCTACCAGTAGAAGTAGAAATTCTATCTCTATAAACAATATTAAAGGTACGCCTAGATGATGATGAATAGGTAAAAACACAATATGAATAGCTCAATATGATTGATAAAAAGAGACTAACAGCACTATGTCATGCGCAACTATATCAAAAGTGTATCAGTGACAACTCATAAAAAAAAAAAGATAAAGCCTAGAGAATTTCAGGAAGGTGATTTCTCGGACCCTCGAGGAAAATGGGCACCTAAATATGAAGGCCCATTTATAGTAAAAAAAGGCCTTTTAGGAGGGGCCCTTATTTTGGCTACAATGTATAAAGACAAATTGTCTAAACCAATAAATAGTGATATGGTTTAGAGATACTGTGCTTAGAAAATTGACTCATGTATTCGATGTATGGATTACTATTAAATAATTTTGATATACCATTATTTACTTCCATTTTAAAGGATTAGTATGCATGTTCTAATTCTTTTCCTTTTATTCCTTTTGTGTAATACATGCCAAAACATACTATATCAGACAAGGTTTAACATGTTGAAAAGATAAGATACATTACTTATTGAGTAAGAATAATAAAATAAATAAATATAAACAAAGGAAAGGGATCATTTTTGATACAAGAGATGGCGAAATAGCAAAAAGAAACAAAAAGGTAGCAAGAAAAAAAGCAGAAAAGAAAAGTCATGGTGGTAAAGTTTTTATATCTATGCCACCTCAAGGAGTTTCATGATATATCATAAAGATAAGGATAAGCTCATTTATTTGATTTAATATTGCATAAACTTAATCTTAGCCATAATCTTCCAAAGAATTCTTAGTAATAGGATTGGTAATGATTAGTCTAAAGAGGGAAGTTCATAAGAAATGCAAGATTTTTTTGTTATCTCAGAGATAACATATGAAGATGAAAAATAAAAATTGCTTACCTTTAAATTCATTAGTTCAGAAGGAAATAATGTGAAGAGGTTATTGAACATGATATTTGTAAATGATGGGAGAAAGATTACCCTTTTTATAATAATACAAGAGTAAATAATG
>CANXYI012249846.1:0-13166 GCA_948208565.1 Hura crepitans | reverse complement strand
ATAATCAAATAATTAATAGGGTGATAATTAAGTGGTGTTAGGTTGGCAAGCCAAATTAGGTCCTAAAGTGAAGTGACATGTAAGACATGAGGTGATTAAAGTGTAAATTTAATTAAGTTATGTATATTACATGTGTAACTTCTTAGGGCCGAAATGTTGACATTTAGATTGAATAAAAATACATATAATATATATACAGTGGGAATAATGGTATTAAACAAGTTTAATTTTACATTGTTAAGGGTATAAATAATCTACCTAAGAGAATAATGGAATTAAAATAATGGGGTGACTTAAGTATGGAAATAAAATGATATGATATGTCATGTATGAGGAAATTAAAAATATGTGGGTATAATGTATATATCGGACAAATCTCAATAAACTAGAAATATTTATGCCTAAGTTGCTTGGTATAACTCAATTTAATATATATGATTAATGGATAATTTAAAATGAACACTATAGGAATGCATGATTAAGGCTTTGGACTAGTTATACCCGAAAGTTAACTCATGGAATAGGGCATGGAAAATGAGATGATGAGTGAACTATGTTATGTATACTAAGCTTGAGCTTGAATGCATGAATAACTAAATTATTGTTGGCATGAACATATGTAGTGAATACCTTAAAAAGGGCATGAAATCTACTCAAGTAATTACATGAAAAACAAGTTGAAAATGACTAAAAACTAGATTAGTAATCATGTAAAAAAAAAGTTGCTTGCAACTTTGCCTATAAAGGCTATGGATTGTGAACAAAAACCATGTTTATTTGTATACCCTTGGGGGCTATTGTTTATGACTGGGTATAATGGCATTTGAGCCCATGGTTGGGCTTTGTGAATAGCCTAGAATAATTTTGCTACAGGCCTATGTTAGTAATAAGTACTCGAGATGTGACCTATAACTGACCTAAGAAAAGGACTATTCTAGACTTAATTGAGCACTGCTAATAAAGTTGATACATAAGAAACTATAATATTAAATAAATAGCCCCGAACATATTTATGAATTGAATTTAAGTTGGGCTTATAAAAATAGACTTAAAATTGTCTAGTAGGACCCAAATATGACTTGTAACTGTCTAGGTCAATTTTCAACAGTTAAAATAAATTCGTATTTGACTGTTAACTACTTCTAGACATTATTAAATGATGATTAGTAATATAGTGAATAAGAAATTAAGACAACTGGCCCGTAACTATCTGGGCTAAGAATGGACTGTCAAATAAAATTATCTATTTATTTTTAAGTCAAGAATATTATAAAAAGATGATAAGGAAAGGAATGGATATGGAATGAAGTTAAATGGCCTATTAGTAGACACCCATTGGATGGGTTAACCAATCAACTTAGGGTTTTGCAGCTACTAGTTTATTTGTTAGTGGCTAGAGAGGTTTACAAATTGATCTCTATTATGTCACCTAGTCTTTAGGATTAATTATTGGTGGCTGGAGAGGTCTATGGATTGATCTCCATTATGTCACCCAGTTATTGAGTTTATTTGTTAATGGCTATAGAGGTCTAAAAACTGATCTCTATTATTTCACCTAGTTATGCTACACAATACTTGTGTCTGGGGAGGTTACGTTGATCTTTATTATGGCACTTAAGCCAGTGCAATGGCATAGGTCCAAAATAGGGACCACTGCACTAGTTATTCCCTCTAGGTCTAGAGTATCGAAGTGTAGTCTACTTAGTAGGGCCTAAGTCTACACTTGAATATTATTACTTTTAATTGATTAACTAGTTGAATGAATATGATGTCCACAATATAAGTAAAGTAAATGTAAGTGAGCTAAAGAAAATAATTAACTAAGATTAATACATAGACATACAGGTGTGTCTGGGAAATACATTATGAGGAAAGTATATAATATACATAATTTTATTAGAATTTGTGCCCCATTAATCTTAATATAAGGGTTAAATAGCTATCTGAACCACTTGATTAAAAAGTGTAGTGTCCTAGAGGTAATTAAATTAGTGAAAGATTATAACAATATATAATTAAATACAAAGGAAGGTATATTACCATTTGACCTTCAGATGTATGAACCTATAAAATGGATATATTGAACTCCTTATGTGTAACAAGTGAGACATACTTTTAATTAATTAAATTCACCATTAAGTTCATACTCAGCGTACCACTATTTTGGTGTGCAGGTAAATAGGAATAGCAGGATAGCCTCAAGGTGGGTGTAATGTAGCAGTAGAATCAGTGAGGGTGATAATTTTTACTTGATTTATTATGTGTAATGGCACTCATGTAATAGCTATAGGTTATGTGTCTAGCATGCTTGGAAGCTAATGTGGTTTTGTAATCTATTTAAATTATAAATTTGTATGAATAACTTTTGCATAAATGAATAAAACCTTGTGTGATCAGTTGACTTAAATTTTCTATTAAACTAAATGTGGGGTCTGAGGCCCATGAGATATTGATGTAGGAAGGATGAACAGGATTGAGTCAAGTTTGTAAGTGCACCTATTATTAAGGTTTTTCAAGGATTCGATAAGGGTGTGGAATGTATAATTATGCTAACTTCTCTAAGGAATAGTCCATTCCAATTAGGATAAAATGAGCTATCTTGGTTAGTCTATCTACAATTACCCATATGATATCAAATTTATTTCTAGTCATGGGCAATCCTATCACAAAATCCATGGTGACCTTCTTCCATTTCCATTCTGGAATCACTATTGGGGATTTAGTAATATAGAAGGAACTTGATGTTTAGTCTTTACTTGCTGACATGTAAGGCATTAGGCTAAATAATTAACTACATCTTATTTCATTTTTAGCCACCAATAATGAGGTTTCATATCATGGTACATTTTTATACATCTCGAACACATAACATAAGGAGTATCATATGCTTTTTTAGGATCTGTGTCCTGATTTCCTTAGATTTCAATACACATAATCTGTTATGGATGTATAAGCATCCATTTTCCTTGATCTCAAATTCTATGGTCTTCCCTTTTTTAACCTTACCCTTTATCAGCATAAGATGATCATCTCGAGTCTGTGCCTCTTTCACCTATTGCATTAAATCAAGTTTCACCTATAATTCCACAAAGACTGTATAATCCTCAGTATATTCAACCCTAGCATTCATGGCTTTCGTAGTAGCTATGAACTTTTGACTTAAGGCATCAACTATTACGTTAGCCTTTCCTAGATAGTAGTCAATCAAGTAGTCATAATCCTTTATTAGTTCTATCTAATGTCGTTGTCTCAGATTTAACTTGTTTTTATGTGGGGAGATATTTCAAGCTTTTATGGTTAATATAGATGTAACATCTCTCACGACATATATAGTGTCTCCACACCTTTAATGCAAATAAAATAGTAGCTTGTTCTAAATCATGACTCCAATAATTCTATTCATGTGGCTTTAGTTGCCTTAAGGCATAAGTTACTACTTTCCTATCTTGCATCAATACACATCTAAGCCTATTATGTTATACATATTGTAAATCACAAAGTTTTTTCCTTGCTCCAATTGAGTAAGGATAGGAGCTTTGGTTAGTATTGATTTTAGTTTGTCAAAACTAGCCTAGCATTCATAATCCCACACAAATTTCACATCCTTTCATAATAATCGAGTCATCGGTGTTGTAATCATGGAGATGCCCTTGACAAACCACTAAAATATCTAACCAATCCTAGGAAACTTTGAATTTCAATCACATTCATAAGATACTTCCATACTAATATTGCCTTAACTTTACTCGGGTTGACTATAATACACTCTGCTAATGTAATATGGCATAAAAAGGCTACTTTATCCAACTAGAATTTATATTTACTCATTTTGGCATATAGTTATTTTTCACTTAGGGTCTATAACACTATCCTCAAGTGTTGTTCATCCTTCTCCTTGGTCTTGGAGTATACCAGGATGTCATTAATAAAGACTTTGACAAATTAGTCAAAGTGCAGTTTGAAGATTCTGTTCATTTTGTCCATAAAAGCTATAAGGGCATTAGTGAGCTTAAAAGGCATCACAAGGAACTCATAATGCCTATACCTAGTACAAACGGCAATATTAGGAATATCAACATCCATGATTCTTAACTAATGATACCCTAACCTCATATCAATTTTAAGAATACAATGGCACTTCTGAGTTGATAAAAAAGTCATCAATTCTTGGTAGTGGATATTTATTTTTAATAGTCACTTTATTTAGTTATCTATAGTTAATACACAATCGAAGTGACCTGTCTTTCTTTTTCACAAATAATACTGATTCTCCCCATGGTAAAGTGCTCCATTTTATAATGCCTTTATCTAGCAATTCCTATAATTGCACCTTTAGCTCTTTCAATTCTACATGTGCCATTTAATATAGAGTAGTGGATACAGGGATTGTACTAGGATACACTTTAATCTCGAAGTCAAGTTCTTATTTCAGTGGAAAACCTGGTAGCTTATTTAGAAACACATTCAAAAATTCTGACACCACTGGTATCTAGCCAAGGCTTGGCTCTATTTTATTTACGTCAACCATATGGGCTAAGTAAGCCTTACAACCCTTTTGTATCAATTACCTCACTATTATGGTTGAAATGATATTAGGTAAAAAATTCTATTCACCAAATACTGTCACCTCTTTTCTATTGGTTGTCTTAAGTGTGAGTCTCTTTTGTTCATATTCAACCACTACCTAGCGTTTAAGTAACCAATCCATACCTAAAATGATATCAAATTCATTAAATGGAAGCTTAATAAGGTCTACTAAGAATACATGATCCTAAAACTACTAAAGGATGGTCTCTATATATTTTATTCACTACCACATGTTGTCCAATTGAGTTGCTAACTAGGATATTTATATCCATAGGTTTAGGTTTTAAACCTCTACCTTGTGCTTATGTGGTGCAAATGTAGGAGTTGGTAGACCCTAGGTCTATCAATGCTAAAATAGATGAGTTAAATAAGGAAAATGCATTAAAATAACATCGAGAGCCTCAGCTTATTCTCGAGCCCAAATGGTGTACTACTGTGATAGTGCTTGAGCCTTTGATCTGGTCCTTTGGCTTGTGCCAACTTTCTCACTTTTGCTCTCTTTTGAGCCTCTATTAGGTGCTGGTGAAGAGGCTTAAAACTAGGTAGCATCTGCCTACTTCTTGGGGTAGTCTCTCTGATAATAATCTCTAGATCCATAAATAAAGCACTCTTCTCATCTAATCTACTAGCATTCTCCCTAATGTCTCTTACCGTAAGTCCTACATATTGGTGCACTCCTAGTTATGGATACTAAGGCACTAGTGGCTTGCTATGGTGCTCAAAGCCTGGATTGAGATGCCTGACCTATCCTCTAACCCTGGCTCTACCTCTGGGACTAGTGTGAGGCTTGGTTTCCTTTTTACTTCTTAACTACATTGAGTGTTAAACTAGCTTGCCCTGCTATAAAGGCCCTTTTTTTAGAAGGTCTCTCTTCTTTCCTTCACTATCTCTTTCATTACATAAGCTGCTGACACCAGGGAGAACAACTCTCAAATCTTAAAAGTAGCTATCTGTATTCTCAGCTCAACATTGAGGCCCTTCTCAAACCTCTTACAATGTTCCTCCTCAGTGGGAATAAATTCCTCTATATACAAGCTTAAATGGGAAAAGTCTTTCTTATACTCAAACACTAACCTTTGCCTTTACTTTAGATCCATGAACTCTTATCTCTTCTTGTCTATATATTTGTATGAAATATACCTCGTTTTGAACTCTTAGAGAAAGAAATCCAAGGTTACATTTGTTGTAGCTTTATTCTTTTAGGGAGTATCCCACCAATGAAATGCTTCCTCCTCAAAGAGGTGGCACATATTCTACTATAAGATTCTAGTTATACACTCTAGCCAATACTTTACCCTAGCAGCATCATCCTCTATAGTCAGCACAAAATCTAAGGCCCCTATCTTTTTCACCCTATCTAAGTACATCTTTTGTAAGGCCACATGCTATAAAGACTATATTAGGGTTAGTGGTGGTGGTGGTAGAATAGCTACTATAGTGGTATGCCTGAACAAGTCAACAATTTGTTGTAGCAATGCCAGTGAAGCCTATGTCTATGCTAGATGCATTGCATCACTCAGTATTAGAGTAGCTGAACTCGCTAGCTCATGTATTGTCATTGGTGCATGGCTAGTAAACTCTTCCCCTTATTCTGGTAGGGTCCACTCACTCATCATTATTCACTATAAAAAAATAGATAATCCACCTCAGATAGTGTAACCTTAGTTAACACAGAACCCAAACTAAGGGCACTCATGTAACTATGCCTACGAATGCCTAAACCTACTCTATTACCACCTAATGTCACACCCCCTACCTAATCCCTTAGCTAGACTAGATAAGAGATGCTACCTTCTCAAAAGTCACCCATTCTAATATTTCCCCCACCTAATCATCCTTAACTATTATGGACTCAATAACCATATTACTCATTTCTTGTTATTGTAAGTTGAATTTATTATCATTTTATCATTTCCTACTATGCTTATCCATATTGACTAAAACACTAGACAATTTAACACAAAATGTCTCAAATTAAAAATTTTGGTAGCATAATGATTGCTCGAATGAAAACCAAAAATTTTAAACTATGAAAAACACTTCTATAATTAATCACAATGATCCTTACACATCTAGGACCCTTTTGGTACTTTAATAGTACCAACAAGCATTATCACACAGTCATTATAGCCAACTTAATTATCACAAGTAGTAGCACACATATACATATATCATTAATAACATGTAACACTTGTTTTATAATTTATAGACTAGGTTGTATCAAAATTAGTGTATAATAGCATTCCATGATTGGGCCTTGACTCTCTATACATAAGTGCCTATATCTACTACTAATATAAAAGCAAAAGCATATATACCTAATAGAAGTTTGTCAGCTACATTCTTGGCTGAGGCTAAATGATAGTCTCCTATCTTTGACCTGAGCATCAAACACATCAACACATTGATTTTACACTCAATGGTGAATTAAAGTATTATGAATTGTATCATACATACATGCCACATGCATTATGCAAATGTCCCAAGCATATAGTTTACCTACTCTAGATGTTTCAGATTAATTACTTAGCTACAGCTTCTAACCAATTACATAACATCACATTTAGTTTAATATATATCGTAATTCATTTTAAGGCAACCAATTACATTATTAGTTTTTATTTATTCTACAATCCCATTTGAGGCATATATCTATAGTAATATTATTATTTTTAATTACTTTTATTTATTTCTTAGGCCCATACTTGAGAGACAACACTTTAAGACACTGGATAATGGGATCCGACTTAAGCAATGGCCCACATTTTGGGCCTCAGTAGCTACACCTACCCATCTCTACCCAATAGTAGGGATTAGTTTGTGAGAACCTCCCAATACTAAAGTGGTAAGGATTAATCCTACTAGACCTCCCAATAGAAGGGATAGCAGGGATTAATCTCGAGGGACCTCCCAATATCCCAATTCTCATCATATGTGGATAAAAAAGATTAGCTTGGGTGGCCATCCAATATCCAAAATAGTATGGGTAGCAAGGATCAACCCATATGGACCTCCTAATACCTAAAGTATGTAGGGTTCTCAATTAGAACATTAGTGGCTGAACCCACCATACCATACAAATAAGTGATAATCCATATGGACCAAGGCCCCTAGCAGCTGCTAACTCCCTAGTTAATTGATCAACCTATCCAACAGGTGTCTAACTAATATAGGCCAACTCTAATTATTATTTCAATCACTCATGTCTTGTCATTATATACATGTTCGACTCATTTACTTTTTCATTGATATCATATCATTTACGAGTGCACATTCTCATGTCCACTAAGCCATTACTTTTAGTATCTTGAAGTCCTACATTTACTACTTACTTTGTTCATTCTATATACTCATAACTTTTAACCATTCATGTAATTATGTTTCCATATCATATTACTTAGATCTAGTTATATAGTCATCATATTGTTTTTTTCATTTATCATGACATTTACATGAACACATACACATACCCCTTTTATTTATTTTTGGTTATCCCATTATCACACTTACAAGCTTAGAGGTATAAACCCACATTAAATTACCTTAAACAATATAACGTACATCCCATAACCACAAATAAGCCATATGTCCATCACACACACAAGCACACATACACCTCATTTTATTAGTTTCATATCATAAGCATAATTTATGTTCAACTTTAACTCAATTACATCACACACACATGGCAACTACACATGTACACACATATTTCCCTTTTTAGTACTATTTGGCCATCCACTTTTCACACATATGCACATTTCTTCCTTATGGTTTCCTTACATATTCATGCTTAGTATAGTCATAACATTATGCTTATACATATACTACATGAATTTACATACATATATGCATAATGTAACCATTCCATATATACTCTCACACACACATATGTAACTCATAAACAAAATACAATACATATTACTCTAAATCACTTACAATAGGCTCCAAAACACTTCTAATCTACACTTCAAAGCTTTCCTTTGTCTTTCTCTACCAAGTCTTTTTCTTTTCCTACAAACATAATAGATTTTTATATTTAAAAATTCATAAAAAAACCTACACACCTCCAAATGGAAAAAAAATTACATAGGTATTCTCTACACACTTAGTACTACCTAAATAAATATTAAAAAATGGAAAGGAACACTTACACATAAAATGGGCACTATTCACAAGTGCTTAAATCTCTCTAATTAAGTATTTTCCTTGATTTTTGTCAATAAGAATGAATTCTAGAGACTATAAAGGAAAGATTTGGTGTGTCAATTAGGGAATTTGGCTTAAAAATTGAAGGAGAAATGAAAAAAACCAAGGGAAAACCCTAGGGGTGGCATTAGCCATAGGGGTGAAAGGGTGGAGGAAGAAAGGAGTTAGCACATGTGACACACCACACATGTGCCTCTTTTTATATTATGCATATGAATAGTGCAGATCATGCCACAAGTCAATCTGATGCTCCATATTAATCTGATTTTCCTTTTATTCTTTAAAAATTCAAAGTAAATGTTCAAGCCCTCTAGAATTCATGCTTTTAGTGCCAAAAAGTCCTCAAAGTCCCAATTAAGGGACCCTTAAAATCTCCAGTCAAAATTCTAATGGAAACTAGGTTAATTATTCATTTACATAATTAAGAAATTCCAAACAAATACCAAATGACCTTTAAAAATTATAATTCCTTCACCATTGGATTATTTAGATTTTTTGACATTAAGGGTATGCTATTTTCAAATCCATCTAGGCTTATCCCGGGCCTCTCCCAGCACAGTGCCAACTAAAGTCACTATTCACTATATCTTAGCATGAAATGATTTATTGGTTCTCCTAAAAGTTTTAATTATTTCATTTTTTAGTTCATTAAAGTTTAATGACTAGTACTTCCCCCTCTATTATCACACGGTGCCCTAGATACTCCAGAGGCACTATTTATGCCTCAGGAAGTACTGTTCTTAAAACCTAAATTCTCGGGTGTTATAATAATAATATGTATTTATGTATGATATGGACTTTTGATGTGGGGTGGATTTTAGTCTTTTCTTGAAAGGTAAAGGTTAAATTATCATGCCTAAGAATGGGTTAAACTTGTCTTTATCTTAGGATGACCTAAACCCCTTAATGAAAATCATTAAAAATCTTGTGTATATTTAGAATAAAAAGTGTTATGGTACTAGTTTCAAACTATGCACCATGCATATTCCCACATCTTTAGTTGATGATTGAAAAAAAACCCTACCTAGGATAAATAGTTGGGCCTTACGTGTGGGAGAAATAAGGTTCAAAAGCTACTATGTGTGCTTCTTGTCTCTATTGCACTCATATATGTATGTATACACACATCGTACCATAAGATAACTACCTTGTGTTAATTCCCATAGACTCATATGTAGTAGAAATTAAACATCGACAAAACCCTAGAATAGGTTAGAATATTAAAAAAATCAAAAAATAAAAATCTAAGAAATCACTGAATAAGAAGTTATCGTAATTTATATGTTTTTACCTCACTAGGTTATTGCAAACCACAATAATCATCTTAGGAACACCTCTAAGGTATCCAGACTAGTAACAAATCCAATTAAAGCTCTCTAAGAAGTGTAAAAGTAAATTTTATTTCTAAGTGCTAGTAAAAAATAAAATTCAAGAAGAAATAAGAAGGAGAAGGCTCAAAAGAAGGTGAATTTGTGACAATAATAGAGAACTATTCTCTTTGTCGAGGCTCTCTTATGGTGAATGAATTTTAGAGGGTTTTTATACCCTTTTTATTCAACCTTAGGTCAAAATTTCCCCCTTTAACCCCTAAAATATTGAATAAAAAATGGAATTAGAAGGCCCAATTTTGACATAGTTACTTAAAACACTTAATTAACACTTAATTAATTTAGTGTTAATTAAAGTTTTAAGCTTTTCTCCTAGGCTCCAATACCAATAACTCTTCTCATTTTATATCTTCTTATTTAATGACATCCTATATCATTAAATACTTTATAGTTTTACCTTATTAATTTGCTCCTATTGGTGTGTGACCCTTTGGGCTTTTCAAGCACATTGGTAGTATAGTAGTGAACTAGAATCCAAGTAGAATTGGGATTCTATGATTTAATCCAACTAAACCGTCATTAAATCCCATTAAGAAATTCACTATTATACAAGTCATTAGAGGCTTCTAGCTAAGCATAATAACTACCCAAGCATTAGAGAGTCAAGTGGTTTGACTTAACCCTTTTGTCAATAGTTACCGTGTAATTCATCTTTTCACTATACTTTATCTCATTTAGGTTTGAGTATGGACTTGTGTCAACTCAATGCTTAGTTAAGTATGTCTAATTAAGCCCTAAACATGTTAGTTCTAATATTTGTTCCTTTATTCCAAAAATTTCCTTATGAATCTCATTCACACTTTCATTTCACTTTGGCCAAAGAATCCCATAATAGAGGTGTATTAGAACAATGAGAAAAACTCTCTATTATAATCCAAGGTAGTGAATCCTTTATTGATCACTCAACTAACTTTAGGTATCTCGACCTATACCCAGTCACCTAGTTATGTATACATCATGGTGATGTAAAAACACTGAAGTTAAAGTATAGTTCTCAATACTTAAGATGACTTTGGTGATCTCAAGTTAAAAGATAGATACATAACTAATATGATGAGATATTTTCACTAACATAGATTATTTATACATGTAAACATATCTTGTTAGGTCTCCAATGAACTTGTTTTTCAAACAAGAATCCATATGCTATGTCTAAGCATTATCATGTTTACAGCTTGTGAGAACTACTATTTGACTAGGTCAAATAGCATGACATGTGCTAGTCTATCCATATTAACAATATCTCATTTTATTAATGTTATGACTAGGGATAGTTTTGGTATTTCACATTTACATGCAATAAGAATCTAACTTTATGAACACTTCATAATTTCCTCTACAATATGAATATATTAGGGATGTTATTACATAGTTTAAGATCATATCACACAAATGAATTAACATAAGCACTATTGTAATAAAGAATGCCTTTATTATAAACAAATGTTTATTATGCAGACAAAACATCCCTATTACATATGAGCTCTAGGCCATGCATATAACAATCTCCCACTTGCATTAGAGCCAATCTCTTATGTATCTAATACCCATATTATTTACATAGAGATTGTGTCACGCCCCGACTTTTGGTCTTACATTTCATAAGGTCAGAAAATGGAATTAGAAGAAAAAATGGGGAATAAAATGGTTGTATGGATCACGTAGAGTCGATTGGCATGAACTACGAAGCGAAAAATGATTAAAGGGCAAAATGGTAATTTCATGGAAAGTATCAGGGCAAAATGGGAAATTCACTACTTACAGTTAAAAGAGGAGAGAGATATCTAAGAGTAATACGGAAGTGACATGTGGCCTAGTAATGAGGAGACAATGCACAATAAATGAGGGTTGGGAGGGAGCTTGGTGAATAATGCCGCTTAGGCTGTGAATAGTGTCCCTGGGCCAAATTGAAAAAACCTGACCAAAAATTTGTATTTATTATAATATGCATTATGGTGAAATTTAGGAAGCATTTGAGGCCATATAATTGGTTAAAAGTCAAAAACAAAATCTAAATTTATGGTTTATGGTAGACTATAAATTACTTAGAGCGGAATGAAAAAATTCAAAAATGTGCTCATAAAATTTTGAGAGTGGCATGTCTTGATGGTTAAAAATTATGAGGAATCCAAAAATCATAGTGTTGGAATTTTCTAAAGATGGGAAGTAAGAGAAAAAAATTAATGAAATAAATTCACATTAAATGTGTACATATGTGAGGAAAGTGACAAATAATTATGTAGGGAGCATTTTTGGCCATTGGATTAAATAGTAATAAAATTAATCTTGGCCATCTGAATGGAATTAAGGGGGGAGATGAGTTGTAAAGGATTAAATGATATTTTTAAACCAATTAGATATGGAAAAATCCCAACTATCCAAGTGTAAAATGCTACTTTTAATCCTAGCCATCCATTTCATGTATAAATACCCAAATAATAAGATTTTATTCATTTAGTTGTAGCTAACACTCCCCCAAAATCTCTCATGGCTAAAATTTCCATCATGAACTCCCTTCCCCATTTTTTCATCAAATTATTAATCACTAAATATTGCAATTAAAGGATTATTCTATCAACCTTACTATGCTAGCTACCCAAAAATCCATGGAAGGTGAAAAAGAACTAAAAGAGGAAAGGAGATTTTAGGCAAGGGCATAGGATCATTTTCATGGTGGTAAGTGGTTATCAACCTAAGTAGATTAAGTGATTTAATTAAGGTAATTAGGTGATAGTTTATAAGTATATAATGAAATTATGTGATTAATGTTACTTATAATGGATTTTTCATGAGGAAATTCATTTATGAAGTTGATGGAAATGGAGGGAGGATGATGATGAGATAGAGTTAAGCAAGAGGACATAGTGGATTGATGAATTTAAGCACATGAAGTATGTGTATTCTAAACTATGGTTTACATGTGTTTATGATATATACATAAAACATGGTGGAATAATATTGTTTGGATGAATGAATTGTATG
>CANXYI012249539.1:0-11760 GCA_948208565.1 Hura crepitans | reverse complement strand
CATTGTGAAAACTCCATTTTGCTCCTTGGTGCTCATACCACTATAAAGATTCGTCTAGTTGAATTTCATGACAACCAACCCATTAACAATTGACAAAATTAGGAATTTTATATTGCCTTATAAAAATCCATAATATCTAATTTCTTTCAATCCTATCGAGCTTTCTAACCTATGTCCTTCATACTACCTTAATTTTTCCCATTTAAATTTCTAGAATTGAAGGCAAAATCTTCAAATTCGGAAATAGATACGAAAAGAGCCAGTCCATGACTCATTTGATTTCCCTATAAACCCTTTCATGCTTCGGTATTCAACCATTCTCCCACTCTTTTTCATTTGAATTGTCCCTTTTGAAGCTACTCTTCAACCCACTAGGTTTCAAAAGCCGACAGAACTCGATTCCATTTTTTTCGATTCTAAAACTTAATAGATTTTGTCTTGGCTATGTTGTTGAAAAATTTTTGCCCCTTAAATTCTCTCTCTTTTTTTTCCAATTCTTTATTTGATCTTGAGTTTTTACAAAAAGATAGAAGGCCACTTTAAAAAGTGGAAAAGAAATAGCAAAATAGAGAAGAGAGCTTTTTGGTTTCTCTCTTTCTCTTATTGTTTCTATTTTAGCCGATAGATAAAATGCTCAAAAAATTCTAGGGCCTAAGTTATTTTCCTTCTATTGCATTACATCCTCAGTAAATCCTACAATTAGGATGAAAGAAAGAAATAAAAATCCAATTCCCATTCTACTTTGTTAGATGTGTACAATTTAGATCATTCCCTTTAATATACTTTAATAATGAAGTAAACATTTTAGCATATTAATAAAATCTTGGCTTAATAGTACTTGTAACATTAAATTGGCCCTTGAGTCTAATGAAAACGAACTATTTATAAACCTAGAAAAGCATCATTCATGTCTCGAGTTCACTATGCTTGACCCAAAGGAATGTTGTCCATGACTTAGGGTGTTTGGGTCGTTATAAGGGAAGCCCCTTCTTTTATCTTCTTCAAATAAATCCTTTAATTTTTTCATCTTTCTACTCTTATATTTTAATGTCTCTCTTATAAATTTTCCCCTTTTCAACTTTAGTTCAATTAAATATCTTCTTAGTACTCCCCACTCCCCTTTTTATTTAATCCAAACCTATTTAATTAATCACCATTTTCATTCTTAATCACCTAATTATAATCAATACTTATGTATTAGGACTTCTTAGATGTTACAAAAATATTAAAATTCAACATATTAATAACAAAGATCAAGGGATAGAAATCTCGGTTTTAAAGGTGAAAGATGAGCAAAGTTTTAAGAGAATAAGGAAAGAAGGGGATGATGGCAAAAAGGGGGAGAGAGGGAAGAGAAAGAAATTTGTGATCTTCTTAGGGTTTGGTCGAAAGATAGTAATGCCCTTATCCATTCAATTAAGAAAATTTTAAAATTGGATAGTTTTGTAATTTGATACAAGGGATAAATAAATAAAAAAAGTGAAGAATATATGTGAAATTTGAAAAATTATAAATAAATGAATATGCATAAAACTCAAAATCTTGATATATTAACTAGCATAATATTTCAAATTATTATATTTCAATAATTATAAATATTATTATATAATTTAATTTTTCATTGACATATATTTTATTTTTTCTTGAACTTTCCATTATAAGAAGTTATGAGTACTTATTTTTAATGAAATAACTAAAATAATTAATCACCTAATTAATAATATTTCAAAAATATAAAATGAAAAATGAACAATTTTACAATAGAAATATCCGTAGGCAATAAGTTTTTATATAAATTGATAAATTTTTTTGAGATAAAAATTCCGTAACTTTTTTTAACAACTCTTTATTAATAAATAAATTCTATGACAGAAAATTCATCAGTTTGTCGCTAAATCTAGCACCTAATTTAAATCCGTCGTTTATTTTATTTTTTTCCTCTTAGTTAAATTTGTTACAACGAAATATAAAATTCATCAGTGTTTGTCTCTGATTTCTAACGGATTTAAAGCATCACAAATTTCATCATGGATTGCTTTTATATATATGATTTAAAAAATATCCAAATCAATTTAATTTGATAAATCAATTGGAATTAAAAAGGACTTGATCTAAAGATTCTTCCAATTAAATTTGATAACAACCGACCAACCAATTGACAATTGACGAAATTAGGAATTTTAAATTGCATTATAACAGATTGTTAAATTTAAGTATTAATAAAAATCTACAGCATCCAATTTTTGTAAAAGTATTTTTAAACTTTAGTTTATTGAGCTTCATAAAATTAGTTGATTGTAGACATGCTAATTTACAAATCAATCCAAAATTCTCCCTATGAATGCTCAGATGTTTTTAATTAATTACATTTTAATTCAAAATTCAAAATTTCATAATATAATCATAAAATCGATTAGATAGATAGGATTATGATATTGATTTATTGACCTAATATCAATAAATTGAATAAATTTCATAATAGTTTATATATATATATATATATATATGTCTATGTGTATATATGTACACACACGTGCTTGCTTATTTTAGAGGCAATTTTGATTTATTATTATGTTGAAATGCTTAAATTGGTAATTAGAGAAAAAATAGACAAAATGTCGAATAGAATAAAGTAAAAATAGTTAAGAATTAGAAGTAGAAAAAAGCAAAAATTTTAGGGATTAAATGGGAATTGATTCATTGTTGCTTTTTCAACTGGGCTTGCATGATTTTATTCTGTTCTATTGGGAGCTCATCACGTGAAATTTACCCAAATGTACCTTTGAAGAAAAATTCCTGCCAAAGAGGAAGGTGTCTTGATAATTATTGTATATGATTTATGATAATTGAAAAATAAATCAAACCCATTTAGCTAATATAGACATACAAGCAGCTCCAAGAAGAAGTGAGAGATTGGCTCCAAATTGGATCCTGAGACTGTTTTGGAATCTTGGATTCATAAAATCTGCAGCCAATAGGTCGACAAGTGCCATATAAATCAAAATCCCAGCCGAGGCTGAATTCAGAATTCCTTCAACAATTAGAGCTGTTGGACTGTTCCCCTTGTAAACTCTTGATATTGCCATCCCACTTGCTATCCCTATGGGGGTTGTGAGGGAGAAAAATATTGCCATTATTGCTGTTGATTTTGATTTGAATTTTGCCTGAACAGATTCAAACCAAAATTAACTCATCTTTATTTAATCTTCTATTTCAGATTGACATTTTCCTTTATTAAATTAATTGTTATTATTATTAAGATCCAGAGTGCTGTTTGCATCAACAACAACAACAACAGCATGTCAGGCCCTCTCTAATAATACATTTTGTATTTATGTACCTAATCTGTTAAGTTGTTTATGTTGATATAGTTGGCAATTTCTTCTAATCAAATAATAAAAAAAGATACTGTTCCTACCTGAGAAATGCACCCACCAAGTCCCATGCCTTCAAACAACTGGTGGAACGACAATGCTATTAAGAGAGGCTTTATAGTTTCAGGCCTATCTGAAGCACCCAAAGATATTCCAATTATCACTGAATGTACCACAATTCCCAACTCCAATACCTACCCAAAAAAAAAAAATTGTTCCACATCACATACGACTATTTCTCTATAAAATTTAGGGAAAAAACTTAAAACTACTATCAATTAATTCAAAATGGGAGAAATTATATTGATTCAAAGTGGAGAGAAAATCGATGATCTTACTTGTGATATGATACGACGCCGTATGAGCTCCGATGGATTAGGATCCTGGATAGGGGAGGCATGAGTGGCATTTGTATGAATATGTAAATGACCAGAATGATGATCATCACCGGCAGCTCTTTCTTCGTCATCAGCAATATTAGCACTCGTAACCTGTTTATGCTTATTAAAATGCTGCCTCTTATAGAAGCCAGTGGCCAAAGAATCCACAATTAATGTCATAATAGCAGAGATCATAGCAACAAAGCCAGTGAAAGGAAAATTCCTCCATGGGTTTGGAGTAAGGCAAGGTGATGTTAAATGATGAAAAGCTTCTGGTAGTATGTGAATGAAGGCAGTTGCTAAAATGACACCAGCAGCAAATGCTTTGATCATAAAGAAAATATCGCTTTCAGGCCTCAAACTTTGAATTTTGTTACCTAATAATGGCAGACTTACACCAATACCTCCGCATACAAGAATCGACGCCAATGACCCAAACTTATAATTGAGTGCTTCCCTTTTATCTGTTTTCAGCTCTTGAACGTCGCATGTGCACACACCACAGACTACATGAGGGTAAGCAACTACGATAAGACATGTTACTTCCAAGATTTTGAAGGAATGAGCTTCAAGATCCATTATGATCCAGCTTCAGAAGAAAGATAGATTAAAGGCTCAAGACTTGGCGATTGCCGAAGATAACTAGATATGGCTGATTATTAATGAGAGAATCTTGAATAATGAAGAAAACAAATATATTACCCTCAGACAACGCGCATGAATTTATCATGTACATGTATGCTCACAAAATAATTGTCACTCCCTCGGCCCCACCTATTTGTCACTTTTTTATATATTTTACTAATATTAAAGTAATCGTTAATTTGTATTAATTCTATACAAAATTATAATAAATCGATTATAACGTTCCTATTTTTTATTTTAAAGCAATTATAATAATTAAGATATTAAATATAACATTCATATTAATGACAAGGGTAAAGTTGTAATGCACATAATAATATTTATCTTAATTTTACATAGTGATAATTTTATGCAATGAAAAGAATATTAATTATATATGCAATTATTTTGAAAAAAAATAATTAATTTATAACAAGAATATAACTCAATATTAAAATTGATTGCAATGAAGATAAAAATAATTGAAAATTGATAATGCAATGAATGAATCTTAAGGCATCATATTATTTATTTTAGATATAGGTAATGATTAAGCTAATGACGATGAGAATTTAACATATCAAATATTGATTTTTTAACTATTTATTCTGTCCATTAAATAATATATAGTTGAATTATTATATTAAGATTATAATTTAATTATTTTTTATTAAGAAGTAAAAGTTTAAAAATGAAGGTGTAATCAATCTGGATACTGCCTACCTTTCTTTGACTTGAACGAAGAAGATGCAGTGATGAATTTAATAATGATGTAAATATCGGGGTTCTGTTTATAGCAAGATTAAGTTTGGTGTAATTTTTTTTTACACGATTTAATTAATTTAAATTTAAATTAAATAAATATATAAAAAAATGTCAAATACTTCCAATTAAATATTTAAAGATAATTTATAATTAAAACTCAAAATGTTTATTAAAAAAATCCTTTCTATTCTTATATATATATAGAAAAAATCCTTTCGATCCCTCTCTTCTCTTTGGGTAATTGGGTGCAACTATTGAAGGTAAATTAAAGAGTGGCATTTGACAAAGTGATTAAAATAATTAATTAAATTAATTATATTTGTAGTCATAGAATTATATTTTAAAAAAAAATATTTGTTTCACATAAAATGCCTCTGGATCTTTAGATGTGGTGGGTACGGGTAAAACCAAGTCATAGTTGTTTGTAATCTAAATGGTGTGAGATGAGGAAATAATCCTCAATTTCTAAACTTTTTTTTAAAAAAAAAATAATAATAATACTCTCCTAAATCTGATTTAAAAATTAATTGAGACGTCAGACCAATCAAAAGCACCAAAATTATGTGACAAATAAATTCTACCAAATTTTACTGAATTCATTTATAATTTTAATTTTTTTTTGTTTAAATTGTAAAATAAATTAAATTTTAATTTTTAGAATTGAATTTTATGGAAATCAATATAACTAATTCAGTTCCAAACAAAATAGTTAAAATTAGAAAATGAATTTCACAAAACTTACATAAAATTATTGTTGGAACAAAATACCCACCATTCTTCTTCTTCCTTATTTCTCCCCGTTCTCTGCATACTTTTCCTCTCTCCTTTATCTTATTCTTGTCTATTAACTTCTTGATTTTAGTTTATATTTATTTTAGTAAAGAGTTTTGACTAAAATATTTATTTAATCTAAAAGTAGGTTATATTATGATTTTATCCCTTTCTATAATATTATATTTTGAAAATCATGTCAAATGAATTTTAGTTTTAGATTCATTTCAAATAAAAAACTATAAAACTCAATTTAAATACATAGTTTAAATTTTCACATTTCAAATATAAGAATTCAATTTAAAACAAATTCCATATAAAATTTATTTTTAAAGGAATTGTATATTTAAAATTCCAATATACGAAATGGATTGTTAATCTATTATTTCAATGCCCAAATCAACTTAAGTACGCAATTTTTTTTTTTTTTTCAAATTTCGAAGCATGAAAAATGAAAAGGAAAGTAAGAAATGAAATACGTAGGTTTGGTGGGACAGTTGTGGGAAGTAAATAAAAGAGTAAATGAGGACAGTGTGTTTGTTTGTTGCCATCTTGCCTAGCAATGTGTAAAACCGAATTGAAAATCGAAAATTGAATCGAAATTTTGACATTTCAGTCTATTTAGTTCGATTTTGTACAATAATTTTTATTTAATCGGTTTAATTCGGTTTTTAAAGAGCAAAAATCGAAAAAATCGAACCAATCAAACTTATTAAAACGACATCGTTTTGATATAAAACGGTGTCGTTTTTTAGGTTTTATATATAAAAAAGTAAAAAAAAAATATAAAATTTCAATTAATTCGATTCGATTCTATAAAAAATTAATTTTTTCAGTTCGGTTCTCATAAAATTTCGATTTGGTTCGATTCTAAAATTTTTAAAAATTAGATTTTTGATTCTTTCGATTCGGTTCTGAACTGAACCGACCAATTACACAGGCCTAATCTTGCCATTTTTAAGGACCAGTCTCTTAATTATAAGGCCAAAATCAAAAAATATTTACCTAGATTTGTTTCTCAAGCATTGAATTGATAAAATAGTCCTATATGAATTAACAAAAAGTAATTGATATATGAATTAATAACTAATTTTATCAAAATATAATATAATATTGACTTAATACATACATCCGGTTTAGACAGATTAAGTCCAGCAAAAATCATTTTTATATATTTAATTTTTTTTTATCTGCTTAAATTTTTATTTTGCATACATTCGATTAAATTTTTCATTAAAGTTAATGTATATGAAAATAAAATTTAAAATATTCAATATATCGCAATTAATAATTATTAAAAGACTAAAAAAGGGTTTATTTTGTTTTTCCTAAATAAAAATTCGAGAGGAACGCAGCTTACGTTGCATCATTAAGTAGTAGATATTCCACCTTCAATATACCCATACGCTAAAAATGTGATGTAAAATATCTATCTTTGTTACAATTTCTTAATTAGATAGATAACGGATCAAACAAGAAGGCAACCGTTAATATTAAAGATGAGTAAAATTAAATCGATAGTTATTTTAGCCTATTTAATTCGTTTAATTTTCTTTTTATTTGTTTCAATTTTTTTTAAATTAATTTATTTAGTTCAGTTAATATATTATGAAAATTGAATAGATTGAATCGACAGAACTTTTAAAAAGTCATTTTATATATTTAAAATAATATTATTTTACATCAAAATAACATCATTTAAATATTTTTATATATATAAAAGTAAAATATATGAAAAAAAATCGATTTATTCTGTTATTTAGTTTAGTTTTATTAAAAGTTTAATTTATTCGATTATTTTTTAGAAAAAATTCAATATATTTGATCTAATTAATTTTCAAATCGAACCGATCGAATAATCACTTCTTAATTATACATTTTATTTGTATATTGATAGATACTTACTTTAGTCAACGTTTCATGCAAAAAATATATTAAATTTTTTAACTGGAAGCAATAATTAAGATGCTAAATTCAACATTTGCAAAATTCACGTACTAAATTTACTATTATTGACAAGTGGAGAGTCAAAGAATGTCTTAAGCTTCCAATATTATATTGGGTAATAATGATGGAAACGCGCTTCCCTCTTTTCTTTCGGAAATTCCTGTCCAATATAAATTCTTATTTTTCTCAACTAATTAATTAATTATGGTTTTTGAGAAAATTAAAAAAAGAGAGAGAGAACATTTAACCTTAAATTTCTTCTTAATTACGTAATATAATCTATAAAAAAATATATTATAAAATTATGATGTGTTGAATAAAAATGGATGGCCATCCCGTGATAGTGTTGGCCATTTTAATTTTTTTTCTGTTTGGACAAGTTTCTTTCTGGTGCGGTCCCCGTTCTATCCAGATAGACACTTGAATGCATAATTTCCACCTTCGCCCCATCGTCAAGCCCATTTCTTGCCCTATATTTTTCAGAATGGTAAAAAAAAAAAATGCTAAATTTTTTTTTCCATTAATTTGGTAAAATTATTTTGCAATGAATATATATAAAAAATAAGCATATTTTACATTTAGAGTGATCCTCAGGTGCGTTTTCAGAATATGTGTTGTCTCCTAGAAGGGCATTTTCTTCTAATTTCAGCCATTTAAGAGGGTAAAAACAACAAATAGAAAAAAAAAATCAAAACTATTTGATGACAATTTCAAAAATATAAGGACAAAACATAATTTTAACCATTAATTTATTAAATAAGACTATACTGAATTTAGTTATGGTATACTATTAATTACAAACTTTCAAATATAAAAAATAACTAAATTTTATATATCGCTCATATTGTAATTGGACTTATTCACGCTACAATTTTCAATTTATTAGTAGATTGAACAAGTCCAAACAAAAAAAAATTTCAATTTATTAATAGAATAAACACGAAATAAGCATTTCAAATTTAGCCTAATAATCCCTTAAAAGAAAATTAAAATTAAGCAATCGAAATTAAATGTTTTATATTTGTATATTTCTATTAAATTAATGATTTTAATCTGTCATAAATTTATACCCTTCCAACATTACGGGTTGGAATATAAGCCAGTAAAATAAGTAGGGGTCAATAAAAACGAACCGAAATAGAAAATCAAATCGATAGTTATTTTAATCTATTTGGTTCGATTTTTAAAAAAATTTAGTTAATTCGATTTTAGTTTTGACAATGAAAATTTAATATACCGAATTATTAAAACGGTGTCGTTTTGAGATTTAAAACTACATTATTTTATATCAAAATGACATTGGTTTGACCTTTTTATGTAAAAGAATATATATATAGGTTTAATTCAATTTGCTAAAAAAATCAGTCAATTAAATTCGATTTCTTCTATCTAATTCGATTGGTTTCATTATTTTTAAATAGAGTTCGATTTTATTGATTTTTAAATTGAATCGATTGATTGATGACCCTAAAAATAAGAGTAAATTTCATAGATAGTCCTTCAATTATTGACCTTGTACCTATTATATCCTTTTAATTTTATTTTATATTTAAAAACTCTCTGAATTTAAAATTTCTTCTCTCAAAAATATTTATAACCTGCTATAGCATGTTAATCTTTTAATTTTAATTCTTAAATTTATTTTTTTTAATCTTACTATAAACTTTTATTTCACTTTTAAAATTCACTGAGTCTGACCCGAACAATTCAAAAATTTTTATAGCATAATCTGAACAACTTAAAAATCACAAATTAAAAAATTTACTTTATTTTATATCCTATTAACCACCGCAGATTACATTAATTCGTAAAAATTTAGTATAAAATCATTATTTTAACAAAAGTTTACATATAAATTCATTAAATTCAACATATAAACCTCAAAATTAATATAAAATATAACTTTTTATAAATTTAAGTAAAATTAAAATTAAAAAATAATAAAATAGTAGTTCGATTTTACTCAATAAATATGAGCCGAAATCCAAAATTTTCAAAATATTTAAATCCGACTTAACTTAAATAACCCGAAAAATCTGAAAAAGTCAATTTCAAGTTAGTGGAGCTAAAATTTTTTTTGTACTTTTTAGGTTATTCGGATTGGGTTAGTTAAAAATTTTTAACATAAATAGATTTTGAATTTAATGAATTTATATGTAAATTTTTGCTAAAATAGTGATTTTATACTCAATTTTAATGAATTAATGTAATCAGTGATAGTTTATAGGATATAAAATAAAGTAAAATTTTTAATTTGTGACTTCGAGTTGTTTTGGTTAAGCTGTAAAAATTTTCGGATTGTTCGAGTCAATTTTGATGAATTTTAAAAATAAAATAAAAATGTTCATAGTGAGATTGAAAAGAAAAAATAAATTTAGAGATTAAATTTAAAAAATTAACTTCATATGGACTTTTGAAAGAAAAAGTTAGAGTTTTTAGATATAAAATAAAATTAAGAAATATAATAAATATAAAATTAATAATTGAGTGATTTTATATATAAATTACTCTAAAAATAATGGAAAACATTGGTGGATTAAACCCCGAGTAATGAATGGACTATCAGTGTGGATGTATTTGATCCTTCAGCCTTTTTAATACTAGTATATTACTACATCACATTACGTTTTTGGGCTGTTTCTAAGGTAAGGGCATGAGGACCTTACAATCGACAAAAAAAAATTAATGAAAAATTGACAGTTGGATGTGAATTTTTTTTTTTTTTGGCCAGAGATTAGACGTTATATTTCACTTTCTTCTTTTTCCTGATCTAAGAATTGACTTTTTGTTATTCGATAAGACTTTGATTATAAATTGTATTATTTATATGTGTGTGTGTTTTTTTTATTTTCAATAATTCATACGTCTTATTTTAAAATAAAAAACATGTAAATAAACAGTGTCGTTGATTAAAAACTACATACGTTTTATCTAAAAATATAATAAAAAATATTATTTGAATGAAAATAAAAAAAATTGTGCAAAGAAAATAAATTAATAGTGTGCATATAAATATAAATAAAAAATCTACTAATTATAGTTATGTAAACTAAAATTAAAATAAAATGCAAAATAAAAAAATGTAAATCTATTCTTAAATTTAATTAGTGATCATTAAATATTGATTTTTTATACACTTATTTTGTTTAATTTTAAATACTTTAAATTATATGTAAACAATATATTAACAAAAAAATTGCAACAAAAATATATCATTTAAGGTTCATATTACATTTATCTCTCATTTTTATATCGTGAAAATATGACATTAAATTGCATATGTATTTATGTAATAAAATTAATTTGTATTAAGATTTGAAAATTGTAAGCATGTTCTTTAACGTGCATTTTAAACATTAACATCCACATTAATACTAGATATCTTTAAATTAGTAAAAGATACTATTAAATATAATATTTTAGGATGTATCTGATTTTATAATATGTGTAGATGCCCTACCTTTTTGTGCCTATGATGATGACCAGAAATAGATTCAAGCAATAAGGTAAGAAACCTAAAACTATGGTCTGTATGGACCATCCTGGTGCAAGTCCGCCTGGACTTAATGCTATGAGGTTTGCACCAATTAACAAAGACCCAACCTAGAGTAGGAGTGAGCAAATTTCGGGTTGAACCGAAATAACCGATCGATTTTTTCCAATTCTGTTATTTGGTTATTTCGGTTCGGTTCGATTTTCATTCTAAGAAATTTCGGTTCGGTTTTAGAAGTCAAAAACCGTAAAAAAACTGAATCGATCGAATATTAATAAAAAATATTTTTTTAATTATATAATAAAAATTATTTGAATTTTAAGGGTATATATTGAAAAACCGAACCGTAAAATTTCGGTTAACCAAATTTTTATGGGTTTATATATAGATTTATACATGAATAAAA
>CANXYI012249517.1:0-11066 GCA_948208565.1 Hura crepitans | reverse complement strand
TTTAGCCCAATTAAAGTGATTACACTTACCAAAATAAAGTCGCACAGGATGCCCGAAGCTAATTTAAGCCTTTTCTTTATCCCGAGAAGCTCGGGTAGACGCCTCGCCTACGAATTCAAAAGGGTACAAACTTTAATAATTAATATAAAATAATCTATATGTTGGAAAAATAAACCGAGCCTAGGTATACCCTCTACGACCTCCTAGGAACTCGTAAAAAATAAAATTTGTGAAAAAATAAATCTCAAGAGAGAGAGAGAGAGTTACTGTTCACGTCAGCTTTTCTTCGACTTTTCTTCCGATTTACTCTGCCGTTCTAGATGAAATGGATATCCACGAACTCGTCTCGAAACGCTTGTCGTTTCAGGTATAAACTCACTCGGTGGGTCTCTCCGAGGAGAGAGAAATCAAGAAAAGAAAGAGAAAATGGTGTTGGGCATTTTTTCTAGTGGGAGAGAGTGAGGATGTTGAGTTTGTGTGTGTATGGGAGGATGAGAGATTTTTCCTTTTATAGTGTGAAAAAAATTAATTTTTCTTCTCTTCGAAAAATTGTTATAACCAATAGGAAAGTCAGTTTTTCTCCATTCTTATTCCCAAAATTAGATAAATTCAAGCCCTAAATTCTCTCAAAATCTTATCTCAAAATTCAAAAAAAATCTGAAAAATTAATTTATTTTCTGTCCCAAAAATTCAGAAAAATTACTTCCCGAACTCGAAAAATTTCGATTCGAAAACTAATGGACTACTCGGAATATTTGAGTATCGGGTTGTAACATTTTCAGATTATTTTGAGTAACTTTTTATTTTATTTACGGTTCGGCTTTGCATGTGGCACTATTCAAAGGACACTGTCGTAAAATCTTATTTTGTATTTTTAACCATCCAAACGACTTCGGATTAGCTTTAAATTTTATCCAAAATTCTCTTGTAATTAATACTACCCGTCGGTATATTTAGTGCGACTCGGGTCTCGGGAAGCACTATTCATCCTGGGAAGTACTATTCACAAGAGTCGGGATTTTTAGGTCGTTACATGGATACTTTGGAGATTTTTCAATTGGATCACTATGGTTTGCTACAAACCTATAAGGTGATAGTTGCAAAGAGAATCGTATAGAGAATTTTCAGGAAATTCTTATTATATGATTTCTTTAAATTTTTATTTTTAATTTTTCGATGTCCCTACCCTTGTTGGGATTTAATGGATCTTTAATTTTCATTGCATATGGGTCCACGAAAACTAATAATACATACATTGAGAAATATATAAATATTTACTAGAAGGCTCCTGATCAAACTTTTGTAATAAAAAAGACATGGGAAAAAGAAAAACAACTTAAGCAGCCTAGTCATTCTCATCTATTTAAGCATAAACTTGTTTCATTTCAAGAGCTGCTTCATATGCTAGCGGGCTAATTATCTTGCTTGGCAGGCTTGTCATTCATGCTCCTACCTTATTATTGATGGTAGCTCGGTTGCCTCTCACTTCTTAGTTAGGCTCGTTGGTATAAATCTCGAAACCAAAGCTAAAATCATAAGTTGGAAAGCAAATAGATAATTCATCAATAATTTTTATAGACAAATTATCAATATGTTTAGCTTAATAGTCTGCATGGTACTTTTTCATCTCAATAAGCTGCCCTGCCAATTTAATAACATAGTTGGCTTCTACAGTCGCTTGAATAGTCTCATAAGTAGCCTTTGCCATAACCTCTTAATGAGCTTATTTAGAAAAGGACCACTAAATGTAAATTTCATCATATTTCTTTTATGCCTCTTTATAAGCTTTGTCAAACTCCTCTTCTTTAAGCCATTATACATAAGTAGCAAGCTAAATTCAAGATAGGAAAATAATGAAATGAATGTTAAATAAAGGCAATAAAAGAACACAAGTACAAAAAAGATAGAGATAAGTACTTGTCTAAGTGCAATAAACCCTTTGTTCCCTTGTTTGTCCCACGAGACCCTAGCTTTTTTGTGCTTATCCTTATTCATAAAGCTATTTAAAGTCAAAGACCTAGCAACCTCATGATTAAAAGTTAAGGCTTTATGCCCAATTTGCTTCTAATATTTCCTTAATTATAGGCAATCTAAAGGGATAATGCCCCTTTCTTGCCAATAGTATATGCATTAGTTATAGTGGGATTTGTTTTTGCTTGTTTCTCAAGCCTTTATATCGCATATGGCTTAGGGAACTTTCAGTTCAATAAATTTCCTTTGGGGATGAGAAGTAAGTGGACAAAGAGCAAGGGGATAAATACAGAGCCTAGAGGGTTTGATGCTACCATTGGTTCCCCCATGCTAGTTGCACTTCTCCCTCAACTAGTCATTGATCCTAGGTCTCACTCAAGTTGCCATCTCTATATAGTAAGAGAGTAGATACATTAAAATTTGCAAAAGTAAGTAAATAAATAAGGAATAAGTAACAACAAAAAAAATTGTTAAAGTTATTCATACCCTTAGTATGGTTAAAGAGATGTATAATATAATCTTGATCTATTAACTCTAAAAAAATGCTCCACTAAGATTAAAAACCCCTTCACAATTTGGTCTCTTACTTTGTCAAGTTAACCAATAGTCACTACAATAGCCTTAAAAAGATATGAACTTGATCATCATGGGCCTGTATGTATATGAATCCTTATTTAGCATTAGTTAATTTTACATTGAAATCTCCTACTTTGTTTATAACTTTAAAATAATAATGAACCAGCCCTTTGACATCAATAACTACTTATATCTCAATGATGATATGGTATGATTATCTAATTGTCATTTAGGGTAAAGTCTCTAACAAGAGAGAGACTCTATTTGTTATTCGGGATAGTTGGGTCTGGGTCAGCCACTCTGCGTGCAACTTTAAGCGATAGTGGGGAAAACCTTAACGACGACACTGAGTCCCGTATGAGGTGTATTGTAACACCATAAGCAAATCTCATATCAGCAAAACATGAGAGAGATCCTGGATATGGAAAAGTGCTCCTTAATTTCACATCGAAAAAAAATTATGGGTGGAGGAAAGTTTATAAAGCTAAAACTCAACTACCAATAATCACTTAGATTAACCATTTTAAGCCATTTAGTTAGGTCATTTGCAAGTTATCCGAGATATTTGGGTCTAAGCCATTATGATAATTAATAACAATAATTGAAATCGTAATATGAATTTGGGAAAAATAAATTTTAAATAATCAATTGGGAGTAGACATACTCAAAATAAATTGACAAATCAACTAAAGTCAATTAAAAAAAACTTAATAAGGATTTATGAGAATTTAATCTAATAAAAGGTTAATGAGAAAAAAATTATGGAATGAGGTAAATAATTAAATGAAATTTGGTAAGGAGTATTGTACATTGGAAACACCTAAGTTCTTTTTTTCATTTTGATCTCTCCTCTTCTTTCAGTTTCTTACCAAGAGAAAATAGGGAGAAATCTCCCATTATTTTTGCAATCTGATGCTGGTGGAAGAGATTACACATTAAGTGAGGTTGGATGTGAATAACTGGGGTAAGTTGGTGAGTTAAAAATTGAAGTTAGTGTTATTCTTACCAAAAACCCGAAATAAGGAAACTTTTCCATTCTTCAATTTTTTATCAATTAGCTAAGGGGAAAGAGTACATCATTCTAAAATTTAACCCTAAATAGTAGTAATGGATGATAAGAGATGCTATAGAGTATAAGGAATTACAAGTTCAAAGCTTGGGACTAAGTTTTCAGTATCGAAAATTTAAAAGGGTTTTATCTACTTCGTAGTGCCCATTTTAATCCATAAATATCTCACAGTTGTCAAACTTTGAGTAGCTAAATAGAATAGTGGCTAAATGAAATAATTGAAGAGGATTCTCAATATTTATTTTGTTAGACTATAAGACAGTGGCTGCTAAAGTTTTAGAAGATTAAAGTGGCTAGATTTGAAGGGAAAATAAGAGGATTTCTCCTCTACCACTGCTGCTGGAAAGGGAAAAATGTCAACTATTGTTGAATTAACTCAGGAGGAGACCACTATGTGTAATTTTAAAGAAAAATAATCATTCTTTCAAAGGATGAAATAAAGTTTATGAAATGAAGGTTAGTGCTACTATTAGTCATTACTTGTTTTTAAAGTTAGCAGATTTTAAATTCAATGAAATTATTCTTCATCTTCTCTTTCTAAATTCAAGTGTTAGATGTAGGAATTATAGCATGAAACACATTTTCCTTTTTATAAATTGTTGGGATTAGTAAGAAAAATTGATGCTTATTTGTTTTGTGAATAAAATGCAAAATTGAAGAAATATTTATCAGTCATTGAATTTGGGTCAAAAGAAAACTTAATTAACCAAATTCTATTTATTTTGATTTTTAAGGGACAACATGCATTGTCATTTAAAAAGGAATAATGAGCTTAAATCAATTGAAGTTTGAATAAAAGTTCAGTTGCTAGAAATTAAAGAGAATTAAAACATTTTCACTCAAATCTAAGTAATATCTTTGATTTGTAATTCAGAATAGGTAGATATGATGTTTTGAAATTAATTTAGGTTCCTAGATGTTAGAAATTGTTAAGGAATTTGAAATGCATTCTATTGGAAGGGAGATAATTAACTGAGCGTTTTTCTTTATTGTAAATGGTTGAGGAATAAACAAGATTGAGGCTTACATAAGAAGAAATGAAATAATGATAAATGCATTATGAAAGTTATTTTACTGAGAATAAAGACATGAAAGATTTTAATTATGGAAAAAAGCTATGGATGTAAGAGATAATACTTAAATCAATGCAAAAATGGGTTCTGTATATGACAACGTCTATGTTATGATGAAACATAGTTTATTAAGTTTAAATCTAGAAATTTATGATCTTAAAAGGGTAATTGTATTATAATTTGTAATTATGGTTGATTAAGCTTATTTTTGAACCCATATACATGCTTTAAGTTGATAAGTTTATAAAATGAAACAAATAAAAGCTAAATGAATGATTAACATTAAAGCTTGGTAAACCATATAGGAATCGGAGTTCTAAGATAAATTTAGCTGCCCAAATAGGGTCTAGCAGTACTATATCTTTATGATTATAGGATATGGTGAATTTTAGCACTTGTTGACTATACTTTATAATTCACATGATAATTTGACACTTAGTGCTTGTACATTGTTTTATTATTGGATGAATTGGCTTTATGCCCATATGTTATTATACACCTATTTATCCTACTTGGATGATTTCACTTTAGTTTAATAGGGGCTGTAATATATTAACTGGACATATTTAGTTAAATAGTTAAGTGAGTTAATAACCAAATTGTTAAATTAGTGAAAGTGTTATAATAGTGAGTTATATATAAATATGAAATTTTATATGTAAGATCAAGTTAATTAATAAAATTGAGTAATTATTCTACCATGCTTATGCGCCTTCGTTAAGTTAAAATGTTTGTTATTGTGTCTCTACATAAGTACATGTATATAATGTCAAAAACCTAAAATGAGAGTCATGGAACAACTCTATTTATTACCTTAAAGCTTGAAGAACCCAACCTAGTAAATGTATATGTCTATTGACGCCCAAGCCTTTACTAATACAATTTAAGTGATTTTAAATGCTTGGCAAAGAAGTAATAAAAAAACTAAATTCCTTTGTATGTAATTAGAAATTGTAAGAACTTATATTTGTAAAAGAATCATGTTTATAGTTTAATACAAAATTCATATTTTGTTTATGTAAGATAAATAAGATTCATAGCTAAAATAAGCATAAAGAAAGAAAATAAGAATAGTTTTAGAATCTATACAAAAAGATCTCAGTTAGTACTTTTCTTCCTTGATGTGTATAGAATTATATGGAGACACACAATTTACGATTTTAAATTATAAAAAGAAGTTTAAGTATTTATTTAAGTTGAGTAATATATCAATGTATATATATATATGTATATACATACATACGTACATGTGTGTGTGTGTGTGTGTATATATATATATATTAAAAATCATATTGAAATGTTTAGTGAATTTAAATAGTTATACATGCAATGGATGTTTATGAATTATGATATGATTGAAAGGCATATTCAAAATTATTTAAGCATAATTGAGCTAGTAGCTCAGCATAGTGGAAACTCCATGCATTCAAGTTTAGATTTCGAAGAGAAGATCAATTGGTAGAGAGTTGTTGCATTAAAAGAAGATTCTTTGTTAAACGACTATAAGTTGTCTTGTAAAATGTATAATGAATTATTTTTTGTATATTATGAAAAGGTTATGTAGTAGTAAAGTAAATGATTGTTTCATTATTATCTAGGAAAATTATGTCAACTATGTATTTGATATTTTGAAATAAGAGTATAGGAAGTGTATGTTTTAAAAGTTTGAGATATTTTAGACAATTTAATTTTTTAGTTTCTAGAGTTTACTTGTTGATAACAATAATATGTGTGATAATGGTTGATTTGAGATCATCAGTAATGGAAATGCAGTTTAGACTGAATGTGATTATTTAAAAGTGTTGTTTAACATTCATAACCCATATCCATTAAGATCTCGAATTAAGGATGCCATATACTACAATATCCTAATTATAGGACACAACTAACTGATTCATGTCCAAAGTTGAAATCTAACTTAACTATACGTATCCCTTATTAAAATCTAATCATTTACTAATGATATATTTTCATTACATGAAATAGGTATAGTGTTTGAAAATCCAACAGGATAATAACTATACCGGAAGTACTACCCAAAAAGAACCTACATAAAACAAGCACTCCTAAATAAATTTTCAAACATTTCCTCATAATTACATCATAATCTACCTCAATCATATCATGTTCTCAACTCAGCCATCATATTACCATACATATCACATACATCTATCATTTATACTACTCTATTTAATCTTAATCATTCTTTACATTATACACATGTTTGTAAATACAGATTAAAATCCAAAAGATACATATCTAACATGTTATATTTACAATCATTGTTTATATGAACATACATATATATAAGATGTTAAAATCTAAAGAGCATATAAAAACAAAATACCAAAATATGCAGCTTAATCTTTGAATGCTATAACTTAACTATGCATCTACTTTTTCTTCCTTTTTTTCTTCTATCTACTATTTATATGTCACAAATAAATGACATGCTAAGCATTAGGTTTAGTGGTGTACTTTAATTTTAAAATTGAAGCATTTAATTCCACACATATAGTAATAACATGCCATTTGACTATATACATACACACATATTCATTATATAATTAATCACTAAATAATAACTTTTTAAATATTTAAGATAGATCATTTAAGCCAGATCATTGAAGCCAAATTAAACAATTTAAAACCCAATTTTTTGTTCTAATCTTATTCATTTTATATTGTTAATTTAGAACTTTTAAGTGTGCCTTAATAACCCTAACATAGTTATTACTAAAATAGGATATCGAGAACTAGATGATACCGATAAGGTACTAATATACCCAATCATATGGAACCATATGATACCAATAAGGTACTATTGTACCCCATCATATGGCATAAACAATAGTATGGCAATAAGGCAAGTTAATGTACATGAATTAAATAATTAATGACAACAAGGGCATAGCCCCACAATATAATAGGCCTAAGTCTGGCAATAGTAGCTACATAATAATATATATTGATAGAGGTGTATTTATGCACCATTTTCCGTATAATTTCCCATGCTTTTACATGTTTAATTGTGCTAAAATGATAAGGATTGACTTAGTTTGGGAATTTTGGTTATTTTGGATAGGTTTTATAAATTTCAAGTCAATTCATAGAGTTTTAAAGACTTTTTAGAGAATTTGTCTAGCTGTGAGTGTTAGCCTTGGGTCAAGACTAAGGGTCAGAACCAACTGTCAGATGTAGTCCAATTTTTATCAGACAGCTAACATATTTAGCCGCACTTTTTAGGCAGAGTTGTGTGGAAAATAATCCCTTACTCATTAGGATAATTTTATAGAATATTTGAATTCCTATTTTCTATCTTTCCTAATCTTTTAGAGAGATTTTAGGAATCAAACTCTCCTCTTTAGGGGATTCTCTCAATTCCTTTTTATTCTTTATAGATGAAAAATGTAAACAGTACCCAGCAAAATGTAGACTTTGAATATTTTTCTGCTGTGT
This sequence comes from Hura crepitans, assembly GCA_948208565.1. Classification (NCBI taxonomy): domain Eukaryota; kingdom Viridiplantae; phylum Streptophyta; class Magnoliopsida; order Malpighiales; family Euphorbiaceae; genus Hura; species Hura crepitans. Next base: position 2,918 of record CANXYI012249517.1, on the reverse strand, counting down.
TTGCCAAAAACATGTGTGGCTAATTTCTTTACTCTAGCCAAGGATTATTAAATTTTATGTTCAACAAAGATTATGAGATCTAATCAATCTCTTCTCTTCTCTTTATTATTTTAGTTTTTGTGTATTTTCTGCTATCTATTTTTATTGCTTATTTCATTAATTCTACAATATGGCTAATTGTATGATTAATTTAACAGTAAATGCTATTAATATTTTTTGGAAAGATAATTACTTAATAAATATGATTTTAGTAGCAACCAACCGATAAACTATGTTGTGAAAATAAGCAATCTAATTATGATAAATTGCAGTGTCAAGTTTATTAATTAGAATCGAGTTTTTTTAATTCTCAATATTTTTAACGAGTTAAATCCTAAGGCGGTGTTCTAGGTTTTGCCTCAGTTAATTAGGGATTGATTATTGAGGTTTCATAATTAATCTATTATTAAGAAGAAGTTGGTTGTTAGATGGTATTCAACAACTATAACTGATTGATTGAAAAAATAATTTGATATCTTTCATATCCATGAACAATTCGGAGAACTAAACTGAAATTAATCCTTATGCTAGGTTTTTATCCACTGATTTTTTACATTTAATTTTCTACTTTCATTTAATTTGAATTATTAATTTAATTTTTAATCATATAAACCCCCCATTTAATTGTTCGAATTAATTGTCTTGGTTTTTAGAAGAACTAAATTAGTCTAATCCCTATGGATTCGACCTTACTCACCCTATTTACAATTTATTTGTGTTTAGAGAGTAAGAAGTTATTTTTTATGGATCTGACACTCATCAAATTTTGTCGCCATTGTCGGAGACTGGTTTCTAATTAATTTATTTTTTTATAACTAGGACTGATCGTACAGGTGCACTCTAGTACGATCTTGAAATTGAGAAGACTGTTAAGAGACAAACGAAAGAAACAAAAATCAGAAAGTAAGAACTAGCGAGTGCTTCAACAAAAACAGAGGAAGAAGTAGCCCCTGATTTGTCGCAATCCTCAAGTGACTTGGAGGAAGAACAACCCACCATGACGGAGTAAGATAGATGGCCTATGAAGGTCATAACAGCCCCACTGATAGATTAGCCCCTTCTTTGCATCACCTACCCTAACTTAGATGTGAATTTTAAGTTAAGACTGGGCATGATACAGCTGCTGCCCAGGTTTCATGGGAGAATGAAAACCCTCACAAGCACCTTAAAGCATGTCATGTAGTTTGTGCTAGCATGAAACCATAGTGAGTAACTAAAGATCAAATTAAATTACGTGCTTTTCCTTTTTCATTAAAAGATAGTGCTAAAGATTGATTATTTGATTTGTCTCCAAGTTCCATTGAAACATGGGTGGACATGGTTAGATTATTTTTGAAAAAATTCTTTCCTTCCTCTAGAGCAATTAGAATAAAGAAAGAAATAACTGGAGTCAAGCAAAAGCCATCCGAAACTCTCTATGACTATTGGGAAAGGTTCAAGAGCCTTTGTGCAAGTTTTCCACGGCACAACATATCATAAACATCTTTAATTGAACATTTTACAATGAGTTTTTAGAGATGGAGAGAAAGATGATTGATGCAGCTAGTGGAGGTGCTCTTAACACAAAACCCCCAAAAGATGCACGAAATTTGATCGACATCATGGTTGGAGTATGGAAATCAAAAACCCTTGAGATGGGTTAATGAGGTAAGTTCATCTAACATTGAATCTCAGCTTGCTCAACTTACCACTTTAGTCAAAAGTTTGGTTACAGAAAATACACAACCTGCTAAAGTTTGTGACATATGTGCTTATTCAAATCATCTGATTGATATGTGCCCAATACTTCAAGAGGATGACCAGCAGCAGGTTAAAGCCATAGGAGGATTTGCAGGTCCCCCACAAAGAAGATATGACCCATATTCGAGCACATATAACTCGGGTTAGAGGGATCATCCCAATTTTAGCTATGGACAAAGGCAACTAAACTAATAGCAAAGACTGCTGCCACCACAATAGTAGCCATCCACTTCTAAACAAGGTATATCATTAGAAGATATTGTAAAGTCACTTGCTAATAATACTGTGCAATTTCAACAAGAAACCAAGGCGAGCATTTAGAACTTGGAAAGCCAAATGAGTCAATTAGCAAACTTTTTGAGTAAGTTAGAATCCAAAGAAAGGCTGCCATCTTAGATTGAAGTAAACCCAAAACAAAATGCAAGTACCATAACACTTCGAAGTGGAAAAGAACTACTGGAACTTAGTAGTGACACTAGCCGTGACCCATGCCTAAAGTCAGATGTAGAGAAGGAAGTTATTGTTTATCCAAGGCAGTTTGACCAATCCAAGAGGAACAGCGACCAGCAACCCAAATCCCTAGTAATCAGTCCTCCATTTCCTGAAAGATTAGCTAAATCTAAAAAAGAAAAGGAGGAGAAAGAAATTCTAGAGACTTTTCACAAGGTTGAGGTAAATATTTCTTTACTTGATGCAATTAAACAAATACCTCGATGTGCTAAATTTCTCAAATAATTATGCACTAACAAGAAAAAATTAGCTGGTAATAAGAAAATAAGTGTGGGGAAAAAAGTTTCAGCAATCTTACAAAGGAAATTGCCTACCAAATGCAAAGATCAAGGTATGTTCACTATCTCTTGCAAAATTGGTAATGTAGGAATAAAGAAAGCCATGTGTGATCTTGGTGCTTCGATAAATGTGATGCCTATGTCTGTTTACTCCTCTTTAGATGCTGGCCCTTTGAAACCAATAAGTGTAGTTATTCAACTTGCTGATAAATCAGTTGTGTATCCTAAGGGTGTATTAGAAGATGTGCTAGTTCAAGTTAATGGATTGATATTTCCTACTGACTTTTATGTTGTAAATATAGAAGAGGATAGATCTAGTAATACCTCTGACATCTTGTTAGGAAGACCCTT
>CANXYI012249498.1:0-10175 GCA_948208565.1 Hura crepitans | reverse complement strand
AGTATTTATAGACTTAATTTATCTAATTTTTAGAAGTGGAATGACAGAAAAAGGACTTAAAATGAGAAAGAAATAAAATTTTAAAGGAATAAAGAATTAATTAATTTTTCCTTACAAATACCATTTGTAACTTTGACTTTTGGTCTAAGTTACACAAACTCCTCTCCTCCCAATAGCCAAGAAAACATGATAGCCCTTCAAGGTGAGTTTTCCTTTTTTCTTCCTTAAATCATAGGAATTAAAGCTTGATTTCACCAATTAATTAAAGTGAATGAATATATAAAGGTTCTAGATCATATATTTGATGAAATTTATAGGAAAATGGATGAATTTGTATGTTTTCAAGTTGAGGGGTAGTGCCTATTTTTTGATCAGATAGGATTTTTGAGAAATCAATATTTTTCCCATGTTCATTAGGTGTCTGAGAGTTGAAAAATGGGGTCATTTAAATATTTCGGGTATCATATGAATTTTTATGATTTTTTTAAAATCGAATCTATAATGGGTAGCTGTTGAAACAGAATGTGAACGTGATAAGGATAAAGCAAAGGTCCAATTGAGCTACATAATGTATTTTGAACTCGTTAGGTATGTGTAATCGATCTAAATATTGCAATTCGGGTATGTTTTAAATATTACATAAAGTATGCAATAATATGTATAAGTGTATAAATGTGAAATTACTAAGATAATGCAAATTTTAATGATGTAGTATTATTATAGAAGTTGTTAATTGATGGATGGATAAATGGTGATGGTAGAAAATGTGTTTCATATGCATATGTATAAGTGACCAAATGGCATAGTAAATATGAAGTGAGTAAGTGTGATTATAATATATAATTTTGTGTTATATTATTATTACTTATGGGAGTTTATAATTATATTTATGTTAATTGTGATTAAGTGATAGAACAAGGTGTAAATATATGTTGAATGAGGAAAGAAATGGTTTTGTATGTGATAAGATATAGAGGCCAAATAGCCTTATGAGTGTGTTTGTGTATCTATTGAAATGTGTATGTATTTTAGCACATAATAATTTTCAATAATAAAGTAGGAATTTATGAATATGTGATTTATTAAGATTGAAGGAAAATGCATCATGTATGTCAGTATATAGGTTTGGATGAATGGATTAAATAATTGAGAGCATGATGAAATTAAAGATTTAAATAAAAATAGCCCATATGAGTAACAACCTATAGTTGGATTGGTTGATCAGTCAACTAGGGATAGATAGTACTTGCTAAACACTTTGGTGTTGATTTTTAGTTATGGGTCCACTTATAGTTTGACCCTAACTTGTATATGATTGTATTGGATTTCTACACAAGTGCAATCACTGTTTAGGTCCTTTGGGGCCATTGCATGGGTCTATGCTAGTGTAGTAGCCGTTCAGCTCCAAAATGATGACCACTGCACAAAATAATCCCATTATCCATAGGTGTTATGTTCTCATAAATATGGACTAAATAAAAATAGCTATAATCATGTAATTGTTGAAAATAATATATTTTATTTATTTTCCTTGAATATGATGGCATGAATGGGGTATGTAGAGAAAATATAGTTAATTCCAATATGAATGGTACGTTAATAAAACTGCAAGTATCATAAAATATGTTGACTTTAATTGGGTGATGTTTGTGATGAATAAATCATATTAGCTATGAGTTAAGTGTTATAAGACAAAGTATGTGCTATTTTTAGATTTAATTGGCATGTACATACTTATGGCATAAAAATATTGTTAAATACAATAGTTATGTATATAATGGTAAATGTTCTTAATATACCTCCTTATTAAATTATGAATATGATTGTATGATTATATACAATATTTGTTTTGATTACACCATTAAGTAATATGCTTAACGCATCATTTTGCTTGCGATGCACAGGTAAGAAGAATAATTTGGCCACGCCTTAAGATATTCGAAGAAGCAAAGAGAAGGCTTCAATTTTGGTAAAGTTAAAGATATATCATATTTATGTAATTATAGACTTTAGGAGGTTGTACTTTTATGTTAGTCACGTATATTTTTGGGTTTATGCCAAAGTACGTATTTAAATCATAGTTTTTAACTATAGGTCTGTAATTATAAATCTAAATATGCTTTTAAATTATGTTATGCACGCTTGACGTCTCTTCCTAAGGTTGAGACTGTGTTATTGAATTTGATAAGTGGAGTGATTAGATGGATCACAGAGAAGTGGGAATGTATGTATTTGATTATAGAAGTGTTTTTAATAGGTTTAAAAATTTTTGGCTGTGACACGAGGATTCCAAAATTTTAGACTCGTAATATGACATAGAAGAAGTTTTTACATAAGTAAAAATATTATATATATATCATAATCTTATATTTGTTTTAAAAGGTATGTTATTATTTATAACAAATCTTGGAAAAGAAATAAATTTTAGGATAAGTGCAGATAGCATATAATGTGTCGCACACCTTACTTGTGTCAGCGATCAATCGACGATCAGACGGGGTAAAGAGTGTCATATCTTGTTATATCAAAGCATGGTTTAGGCATTCTTAGGCAGTTTAAGGGTGCTATAGAGGTCAAGTTTATACATAGCATAACTTTTATGATATCGAGGGTTATTAATTATTTTTTTACTTGCAGTTAAGATGAGTGCACCATAAGAGGGAGAAAAAGGTTAGGCTTCTATGTTAGTGGGCCAAGAGGCTGACAGAGTGATATCCATGTCTAAGAGTGATGCTAGATAGACATCTTCATCAATTTAAGGTCCACCAGCTTATGTATAAGAGATGTTATGTTTGTTGAGACATGTTACAGCTGCTACTCTACTACCACTAGCTCTATAGTAGTAAGAAATACCCTTGGCTCTTTAGAAGACTTACCTAGAGAGAATGAAAGCTGAGGATTTTAAAGGAAAAGAGGAAGTTGAACTAGAGACAACTGAATATTGGTTAGATTACACTGAGAAAATTATGAAGTAGATGTGATGTACACCCATAGAAAAAGTAATTTGTGACACCTCCCTAATACAAGAAGAGGCTTCAAAATGGTGGGAGGATTTGATTGAGTATAGGACAGAGGATGAATTGACATGGGATTTCTTCTTCGAAGAATTTTATAAGAAGTACAAACTTGATGATTATTTGGATGATAAAAGACAATAATTTATGGATCTTCAACAAAAGTAAAAATTTATAGGAGAATATGAGAAGGATTTCTCTATGCTTAGCCATTATGCTAAGGACACCATTACTATAGAAGATGATAAATGCAAGTGGTTTGAGAAGGGATTGCATATTGATTTCAAGTTCAAAGTGGTTCCCATGAAGATTAGAAATTTTAATCAGTTGGTTGTAGTTTGCTAATCGATAGAGAAGATGCTAAAGGAAAAATAAGAGTATTATCAGAAGAAAAGAACTTTTGGACTAGGAACACCTAGCTTTGTACAATAAGCAGGCAAGAAATTTAGAAGTGGTCAGTAGGGAGCACCACAATAATTTCAATAGTAAGGTCATTCTCAGAGAACAACATAGGGGAATTAGAATAGGGGTAAGATGGGACATCAATCACAAGCAGCAAGCACACCAGTTTCCATAGCTAGGGGTGGTCAGATTCCTTAGTGTTAGACTTGTCATAGATGACACAGGGGGGAATATTAGTGGAAGAAGGCCGGGACATGTTTTGAGTGTGGTTTACCAGATCATTATCATAAAGATTGCTCCAAGAGAGCTAAGAGTAGATAAGGATTAGCATAAGTTTCTACTAGGGGACAGAGAGGAGATTAGGGTGATAGAAGAGATAGAACCTAAGAAGCTCAGAGGGATAGAGTTAAGTCTAGAGCTAATCAGAGAGCATTTGTTTGACAATATGCCATCAGGGCATAAGACGAAGTAGATGAGCCATATGTTATTACAAGTCCTTTTTATCTCTTCGACCCTTCTATTTTAGCTTTAATCGATTCGAGGTCCACACACTTTTATATTTGCACATCATGAGGATAAGATCGAGGGTTAGAGTCAAAACCTATGGACTTAGAAATTTTGGTTAGTAATCCTTTAGGTCAACATGTCACCGTAAATAAAATTTATAGGAAATGTCCTTTGGTAGTCTAAGGACGTTAGTTTTTGGTTGATCTCATTAAGCTACCATTTGATGAGTTAGATCTAGTATTAGGCATGGATTGGCTATCCAAGTATCAAGCTATAGTTGATTGTAAGTTGAAGAGATTAATTCTTAAGGATGTAAATGAGGCTAAGATTACAGTTGTAAGAGAGAGGATATATTTTCTATCTAATGTTATTTCAGTTGTGATAGTGAGACACATGTTAAAAAAAGGGTGTCAAGCATTTCTTACTCATATTTGTGATACCTATAGTAGCGAGATGGATGTTAGTACCATACCTATGGTGCTAGAGTACATAGATGTATTTCCTAAAGAATTACCTAGTTTACCACCATAACAGGAACTTAAGTTTAGCATAGAGGTAGTACCTGGCACTGCACTAGTATCTATAGCTCCGTATAGAATGGCTTCGGCAGAGTTGAAAGAATTAAAAGTTCAATTACAAGAAGTGCTTGATAGAGGCTTCATAAGGCCCAGTGTTTCTCCCTAGGGAGCACCTGTGTGGTTTGTGAAGAAAAAGGATGGTGCTTTGCAGTTATGTGTACATTATAGACAACTAAACGAGGTGACTTTTAAGAATAAGTACCCATTGACACAAATTGATGATCTTTTTGACTAGTTTAAAGGTGCTGGAGTGTTCTCCAAGATTGATTTGAGGTTTGGATATTATTAGTTGAGAGTAAAGGAGTCTTATGTAGAGAAGACCGCTTTTTGTATGAGATATGGTCATTATGAGTTTTTGGTAATGAAATTTGGGCTTCCCAATGCTCTTATAGCTTTTATGGACTTGATGAATAGAATTTTTAGATAGTACCTAGATCAATTCATGGTTGTCTTTATTGATGACATCTTGGTGTATTCTAAGAATTAAGATGAACATGAATAGCACATAAGGACAATATTACATATTCTGAGAGAGAAGAAGCTTTATGCTAAACTCAGTAAGTGTGAGTTTTAGCTTAGTGAGGTATCTTTTCTTAGACACATAGTTTCTATAGAAGGGATTTGGGTCGATCCTAGCAAGATATAAATAGTTATGAAGTGGAAGCCACCTAGGATTACTACAGAGATTTAGAGTTTCCTTGGGTTGGCTAGTTATTGTAAATGATTTGTCAAGGGTTTTTCTTTGATAGCTGCACCTATGACATGTCTATTACAAAGGATGTTAAGTTTGTTTAGGATGAAAAATGTTAGGAAAGTTTTGGCAAACTTAAGGCAATGTTGACAGAAGCACTTATTCTAGTCAACTAGTTTCTAGGAAAGATTTCACAATCTATAGTTATGTTTCACATAATGGGTTAGGATGTGTTATGATGCAAGGAGGCAAGGTGATTGCCTATACTTCTAAGCAATTAAAAACACAAGAGAAGAACTATCCTACTTATGACATAGTGCTTGCATCAATAGTATTTGCCTTAAAGATTTAGAGAGACTATCTTTATGGAGAGAAGTGTTACTTGTATATGGATCATAAGAGTTTGAAGTATCTTCCCACACATAAGGAGTTAAATTTAAAGTAGAGACAATGGATGGAGTTGATTAAAGATTATGACTATATAATTGATTATCATCCTAGAAAAGCTAATGCTGTGGCTAATGCTTTAAGTAGAAAGGTTTTAGCAACCTTGAAAGCTTTAACTATCAAATTATAGATTAGTCCTGATAGTTTGTTATTGGTTGAAATGCAAGTTAGGCCAAATTTGTTGCAGCAAGTAAAAGACAAGTAGAAAGATGATCATAGGTTAATAAGTGTGATAAGTACCATTTAAAAAGGGAAGCAAACTAAAAATGAGTTAAGAAATGATGGATGCTTGTATTACCATGATAGAATTTGTGTTCCAGATGATGAGGAATTAAAAATGCAAATTTTGGAAGAGGCTCACAATGCTCCCTATACTTTGCATTTGAGTAGCACAAAAATGTATCAAGATTTAAAGTTATTATATTAGTGGCCTAGAATAAAGGGAGATATATCAGACTATGTAACCAGATGCCTCACTTGTCAATAAGTGAAGGCAGAACATTAGATTCCTTCTAGTTTGCTATATCTTATAGCAATTCTAGAATGAAGTCACTATGGATTTTGTAGTTGGCTTGCCTACTATAAGAAACAAACATGATTCAGTATGGGTTGTGGTAGATCATCTTACTAAGATAGCTCATTTTATACTAGTGAGAATGAATTATTCTCTAGAGAAGTTTGCTGAGTAGTATGTTGATGAAGTTGTAAGATTGCATGGAGTGCCTTCCTCCATTATATCTATCGAGACCCATGATTTACTTTAAGATTTTGGAGAAAATTTCATAATACGTTGGGTACTCAATTAAGTTTTAGTATGACATTTCATCCATAAACTGACAGATAGTTAAAAAGAGTAATTTGGATATTTCTATGATACTTGAGTGAATTGATGTAGAAATATAAATATTATATGGTGCTTATGATAAGCATGTTTGTTAGGTGCTTGAGGACATGCTATGGAGTTGTGCAATTGAATTCAAGGGTAGCTGGGATCACTATCTATCATTAGTAGAGTTCACTTATATCAACAGCCATCAAGCAAGTCTTGGAATGGCTCCATATGAGGCATTATATGGAAGGAAGTTTAGGACACCTTTATGTTAGAGTGGGCTTAGTGAAACTAAACTCATGCGACCAAATTTGATCAAGGATGAAGAAGAGAAGGTAAAAGTAATCAGAGATAGATTAAAAGCAGCTTTTGATAGTCAAAAATCATATACTGATCTTTGATGAAAAGAAGTTTAATTTGAATTAGGAGATAAGGTATTTTTGAAAGTATCACTATTCACGTCTCTTCTTTTTTGAGGCTAGTCAAATCAAAACAACTAAAGACTCAACCTAAATCTCACTCCTTGAGTCCTAAAAGATGATAAGGGAATTAGAGAAATTCCATGCCATTCTTATTTGATTAGCTTAGAAAGAACGAGTCAGGTACCACGAGGTAAGAGTTGCCACCCAACTAGAGTTAGGAAATACCTTTTAGGGCCAAAACCAGAGTGGTTCAAAACCCTACTCTTATTTATACCTCAAGTTAATATGGAATTTCAAATTTAAATTTATGATATTATCCTTTTTCTCAAGTGGGTTTTAACATTAAAAATAAATCACATAATCATGTAAAAATAATAACAAAATATATTTACAAAAATAAAAAATGAAATCAAGAAATATCATACATAAGATCAGGTCATTGATTATTTTGAGAACTTTAGTTCTCACATGTCAATTTTAGAAAATAGATTTTTTTATTGTGACTTTTATCAAGGAAAAGTCAAAAACCCATTTTATTAGAAAAAACCAATTAATTAGGTACAAAATGATTTTGATTATTTTTATAAATGTAAAAATCATTTTCTACCTATTACAACATTCACAAAATATACAGGTAAATAATCAAAATAAAAATATATTACATAACAATTACCTAAAATACATTCTAACCAAATAAAAATAAAATTACATTTGAAGTATCATAAAATACAATCTAAATAAACAAAGTGAATAATAACAAAGAGGATAAGCAAAAGAAAATAAAGAGCAAAATAAAAAGAATAAAAAAGAAAAAGAAATAAAGATAAAGGAATAGTAAAGGGTTAAGGGGCTACTTCACTGATGTTTAATGAAATGGTAGAAAGAAAGTTTAATCAAGCCCTAATAAATCAAACAACTCACATCACAACAAAATTAAAATGTTAGTATATGAAATAAAATAAAAAGATGAAAAGAATAATAAAAAGAAATAAGTAATCAAATGAATACAGCAACAATAATGTACAAATAATAGATTATCAAATCTAATTGGTAGGTGGATAAAAAAAAAAGAAAAAAAATAAAAGAAAAAGGAGAAAGGTTATCAACCCATCGTGTATAATTGCTTTCAGGAAAAGATCTCGAAAAGGTTGAAAAAATTATGCAAAAAACCTTCAGAAAATATGAAAACGGTGTTTAGAAAGTATTTTTTGAGCTTTTGATGCACGTATCTCAAAAAAAGTCCTCCTTTAGAAAAATTGACCTCCCTTCTAGAATGGTATAGAGCTATGTTTTATACACAAACTTCGAGGCAAAAAATGGCCATTTTAGAGACGAAAACGGCCATTTTCACTTATAACAGTCGTTTTGTTGAAAAACTTTGTGATTTTTGAAAATTTTACTCCATAACGTGGGGGGGCTTCACCTCTGTACCCCTCTTGGCATTAGTGTTGGGAATTGATAGGCTCGAGCCCTTAACCCCCCACGAACACCTATTTTCTCACATTTCAAGTCGCACCGCATGATTTTTCAGGTTAGGCAAAGACTTAAAAGAAAAGTTTTTAAAGAAAACTTTGAGATCTTCAAACTGGACGTTAAATATCCCTATTTATTAGGAATTTTGATCCTTTCATCATCATTAGGCAATTTGAACATGGAAGCCCCATAAAACCCAGTGTCTACAGTTGTCCTTAACTTTAGGGAGGTGACTACAGAGTGTGTGAGGTAACCCAAAGTTTGAAAAGAAGGAGGTGCATACCTTATGGGGTGACCTTTTTTATAGGTGTTCTGAAGTTGTTTATTTAGGTAAAGATATTGCAACGGAAGTTGATGGGATCCGGGCAGTGCTAGAGATGTTGCACCCCAAAGTTGATTTTGTCCTTCGGACAGTGCTGGAGACATTGCATCTGAAGTTAATCTGGTTTAGGCAGTACTGGAGACATTGCACCCGAACCTGATGGGATTCGAGCAGTGTTAGAGATGTTGCACTTAAGGTTGATTTTCTCCTTCAGATAGTGCTGGAGACATTGCATCTGAAGTTGACTTGGTTCAGGCAATGCTGAAGATATTGCACTCGAAACTGATGGGATTCAGGTAGTGCTGGAGATGTTGCATTTAAAGTTGATTTTTTCCTTCAGATAGTGCTAGAGACATTGCATTTGAAGTTGTTTTCCTTTCAACAGTGCTAGAGACATTGTGTGAAACCCCTTACTGGATTTCCAAAGAAACCCAATAAGCGGTGCACTTCTCGGCAAGTCACCTATCCTGAAATTTTCCCCATAGTCATTCGTTTAACTTTTACTAATGCCATACTAGACTATTCTATCTAACTCTAAAATCACACTGGCCAGTTCCTATAATCCATTTAGGTTAGTATCAATATGGTTCAGCCATTATAGAGCAAATCTGACTCACTCTAGTACTATCTTAAAAATCTAGTAGCACGATGGTTGCCTAAGCCATTATCCCAAAATTTCTATTCACCTTCAAGCATTTCAACACCGCTTAACACATCTCTTGGACCCATTTGGTCCCCCATTCTTAGCCTACCATTATCATTTAACACACATCAAACTTAGGCCTCAGGCCACAAATAAAACATATATCTATAGAGCCTCAGGCTCACATAACATCAAACATCATAGCTGAACATGCATTCACAAGAAAATATATAGGACTACTTAATTACATCCACAGTTTAATGCTTACTCATATACATAACATATACAGAGTTTAAAATCATGGTTTCTACCCAACTTCATCTAAGTATATGGATATCAAAACTATATAACAGTTACTTCATATTCCTTCATAGTTATCATTTAAACTATCGTCAGCATGCTTCACGAGGCAAGATTCCACTATAGAGTACCTGCACTGTAATGCCCGATGGTTAAGGTCTTATGAACGGTACCTTTGGGGCCCGAGTGATGTTCCATATGGTGCGAGTCATCATTTCGAGTCTGATGATGGTGTATTGGTCATAAAACTTTGATGGGCCTAAAAATAGGGAAAACAAATGAATTAAAAATTTTAGTAGAACCAATAATTCATTTTAGGTTAAGAACTAAAATTTATGGAGATAAAATGAGGTCGAGCTTAGACTGTCCCAGGAATGTGCCTGGATGGTCTCAAAAATATCATACCTTGAACCTCAAAAATTCCACTGAGTACGATGGAGAAGGAATTATAATTTTTTGAGGTCAATTGATATTTTTTGAATATTTTATTCTAGCTGTGAATAGTGCCAAAAAGTCAGTGGTGCAATTTTGATCTAAAATTTTACGT
>CANXYI012249467.1:0-15467 GCA_948208565.1 Hura crepitans | reverse complement strand
TTACGTTGCAATTGTGAGTTGCCAAAATTGAACTTGCAGTGAAAAGCTACTATTAGTCAGTAGCATACCTGATCGACTTTTACTAATTTGCCTGCAGAAATTGTATTTTATATGTTAGTGAAATGTTATTAACAAGTAAAAAAGAAATTTGTTAATATTGTTTAGGCTCGGATGGAGTTTTGGTAGTGATGAATAAACTGTTAATTAAGGACATTAATGGGAAAATGTGGTATTCTACTCTGTATAAGCAATATTTGCTACAACATCTTAGGTTGGCACAAATATTATTGTTTTTCCATGCTTTTTAGTTGCTAGCTATTTGAGGGATTGTTTCATATTCTTATTTATAAATCTTGTTGCAATTGACGCTTGACTCTAGTTGCAAACCTTGTAAAAATGGAAGCCTTATTATTGTCTTTGTAATGGTAAAATAGAAAATGACTCTACTGCTAAAATGAGAATTACTTGCTATTTTAATTATCTTCAAAGAGAAATAATTTGTTGTTTGTATATTTGGTTTTGCATTTGAAGGAATTTCAATAAAAACAAAATGCTCAGTTACGATTTTATGAACTTTAGTTGCGGTTTTACAAACTTTTACCTACTAGAATTCATTGGATATAATGCATTAGCCATAATATATGATGAAAACCACTCCTTTTGCTGTCAAAAGATCCAAAATCCCACTGTTATGTTAGAATGGACCTATTATGCTATTGAAATCCATTTTTATTGCTAGCAATTACTTAAGCATTTTGCATTTGGTTGTTATAAGATTTATAGATTTGTTGTTTCATAGTTTTTGTGTAAACTCTTTGGCTTTTCTAATTCGAAAGCTATTGAAATTGTAAGCTTATGTATTGCACCATAATGCTTATAAATAGTTGATATTTATGTTTTAAATTCACTGATTTTGATTATTTCAAGATAAACTTCCACAATTGTGAACAAAATAAGCATATTATATATGAATCATGAAGATACCTTTACTATTATTTGAACTATATTGATGCAAAATGGATTTATTGGTTGTTATAATATAAATGAGGAAATTTTAAGGATTAACATATTGGAAAATTTTGCATAATGAGTTATTATGATGAACATGAATTATGTGATGACATTAAATTTAATTTACATTTAAGTGTACATCAATAGGAGTTGGAATATGTTAAAGGATTACAAAGATCACTGAAATACAGAGCTATTATAGGATCGTATTTTAATTTGCTAAATGTTTTGTATTAAAGAGCATAGTACTTAAAATGAAAGGATAATTGTTATATAGCCTATCCATCTTCTATCTAAAGTTAGAGCTTAGAAATCGGATAGTTTGACATGCCAGATAGGAGCCTATAAAGGCAAATTTGCATATAGTATAATATTTGACAATTGTGGCTACCGACACTTGACATATAGTGTTCAACCCTCATAGTATGTGATTTATTTATGTGGCATGCTATAAATCATAATTCTCATAGTTTACAGAGATTAGGCACCTATAGAGGTTGCTACACTATAGAACAACAACATAAAATGCACTTAAAAGATAGTGTATGCTACTAAACTTCATAGTTTTTAGATGATTGGAAATGGAACCTCACATGTCATAGTTTCACAGCTTTTACAAATTCATAATAAATGAACATCTGTAAAGTTTGCTACACTACATATAGATATTATAAGATGGCACTCAGTGTTCATAGCTTAGCTCCTCTATCCGAACTTTACAGTCTGTTCTAAATAGATAATTGGGTTAAACAAATATGAATAAATAAACTAAAAGAATAAAATTAGTCATTCAAAATAAGAATGAAATTTAGTTGAAGAAATCGTTAAGTTGATTGCACATCTATAGAAACATGAATATTCACATAAAATTTCCTATAGTATTTGATATTTTGATTTACATTTGTGTTTACATGATAAAATAATATGTTCATAAGAATAATCCTACTATATTGCATTCTTGTGTAATATTATACTTTGCATTTGGCAATATTTATCTATATTGTAATATAACTTTACCTGATGCCCGAGGTTACCTTGTAAGGAAGCACTACATTGCGTGCTCAAGGCACGTGATTACTATTTTCAATTACTGCTCCTTTACTTATGAAAACATTATTTACATTCACAACGGGCTTTAACTTTTTATTAAACAAGTCAAAGTCACGATGCTCAAAATCCGGTTGCATAACAACTATCCAGGCACTACCTAAAGATATATACTTGTGTAAAAATTCAATTCATTGCAAAAATATCAAATCATCATATTATCTCATCATTTCCAACCCTCAATTCCATATTATCATCATAACAAAATGTCCATAATGTATACTTTCAAATGCATAAATAAAAAGAGTAAAGAGTATTATAAAATCTAAACGAATGAATCTAAGCATATGACTTCATTTAGTTTCAATTGAGTAAAATAAATAAACAAATGAAGTATGTCCTAAAATGAAACATGTAAATATGAGACTTCCACCAATAATGTCCTTCAAGGATCTCTTTTAGGACCCAACTGTCGATCCATAAGGTGAGACTGTCTTCTTATCGATTCTTCTATCTACCACTTACGTATGGAAAACCAATGTGCTAAGCATAATTGCTTAGTGGCGCACACATAATTTTAAATGACCTTTATATGTCATCTTTATACAATTATCATGCCACAACAATAACACGTGTATTATAAATTCACTAAACACAACTCACATGCCTTTAATCAAATTCAATTATCTAAAATTATAACATAATCATGGCAACCTAAAATAAAAAGATTCACATACATAATTTGTCTTTAAAGCTTAGCATCATAAGCACAATTCATAACATTCAATTATCATATATGTATAGATGTGATTACTTACTCATGTCATTTCATTTTAGTCAAGATAGCATTTCATTCATAAAGATTCATAACTAAATTAAAGAATCATAATATTTAGTTTCATGGTCTATAGTACTCTAAGACTAAATCATATACTGGATAACGGGTATACCGGTATCAAAATACAATGGCGACTATTGACCGGTTTCATATAATACTCAACGAAGCTTTAAAATATGTTATACAAAAGGGTGCACAACAGTATGCAAATATGAGCACTAGGTGCCTTAACATAAATCAACATGAATAGGATGCAATGGCACTTACTGTGGTCGTAAATACATGACTGCAACATAGTTATGGCATTATTGCTAAACTATCCTATTGGCATAATTTTTTGAAAGATTGTATATATTTATGATAGCTAACTAATAAAGTAAAAGAAAAAAGTTCGAGAATGATTATTCTCCAAAAAATAACTTTCAAATTCTAATTACCAAACTCAATTTTCTCCATGTTTTTTATGATCTCAAACAAAAAGTAAAAACTCAAGAAGATTGTTTCCAAATGAAAAAGAGAGTTCAAATACATACCCGAACACAATGCAATAAGCAACTACAAGAGCTCACCAATGCTCATCTAGATTAAAATAACTATGTATCTAGCTTCTTCACCTTTAACTCCACACAATGCGTATAAAAAACAAAAAAAAAACCATAGTTTTATTATAGAAAAAAAATTGAAATGTAATTTTGAGAATAGAGAAATTATTTTTTGAAAGAGCAAATCATCACCTAGCCATTTGGGTTGAGTAACAAATAATTCAAATTGGCTGTATTTTTCCTCTTTAGTCTTGAATAGTACCTAATTTTAAATAAAGTTTCAAAAGACTACAAAAATTAACCAAGAAGATAAGAAACAATAAAAAAGAAAAAATTGGTTGATCTTAGCCCTCAAACTCAAACATAAGCACCAATCCTGCAATAGAGTACATAAATTTTGTGATGTTTTAATGAAAATATAGGTTTGAAAAATTTTCAAAAGAATACAAAATTTTACCAAGAAGATAGAAAATAAAAAAAGAAAAGTGAAAGAAAATGGTTGACCTTAGCCCTCAAACTCAAATATGAGCACCAATTCTACTGTAAAGTACATAAATCTTATGGTGCTTTGATCAAGATATAGTGAGATCATTTTGTGATGTTTAGCTCAGTTGGGCACAAAAACATTAGTCGACATCACCAAATCAAATATCTTAAGTTTAACCTTTAATTACAATTAGGGAAGAGGGATTTTAATTTTTTAAGAAAAGGTTAACAAATAGAAAGAAGATTGTATAATTAAGAAATTAAGGAATAAAGCATATGAGAGGAGTCACAGAACATATTTGCAAATTAAATATACTCAATAATGAAAGGTGGAATCCTAAGGAATCTACCAATTAGGAATAAAGAATATGAGAAGGCCTAAAAAGAATACCAAAGTAGATATAACCATTGCAATTAAAATAGAAATTAATAAAAGGATAATAAACCGAATGAAGTAAAATGATTGAACTAATAAAAGAACTCCATTTCATTTCATTTGACAGGGGTAGGTGTATTGAATGGGAAAATTAGACGAAGGGAGAGAAAGAGGCTTTAAATATATAGATTAATCTCTCAAGAAAGGCAGGATTTAAAAAAAAAAGTAAGAAGAAAGAAATACCTTGTAAAAGAGAGAGAGAGAGAGATGTGAAAATATTCTTTAAAATATATAAGAATAGAAAAATAAATTCTTAGCATTAAACGCTACCTTATGTACTAAAATTAATTTCATATTGCGTTAAATATATTCATTAATTGTCAAATTGTTAAAATCATAAAAAAATAAATAAAAAATCATAAAATTCTATAAAAATAGAAAAATAAGAAAGTGTTCAATACAGACTCCATGTAATCATGCTATATTAATTACCAAGATATTCCTTTATATTATACTAGTTGTGGCCTGCTTATTATATTTCTTTGAAAAATTAATATTTGAATTATATAAATAAGATTTTCACTAAAAACAAAAAAAAAGTTATTTATATAAATAAATTGAAAGTATGATAAGTTTATTTCTAGTATAATAAAATATTTTGCTCAAGTATATTCAATTTCAAAATCCTTATCATATATACCGTGGGTCTATGTCATTATAATAATTAGAGACAG
This sequence comes from Hura crepitans, assembly GCA_948208565.1. Taxonomy (NCBI): domain Eukaryota; kingdom Viridiplantae; phylum Streptophyta; class Magnoliopsida; order Malpighiales; family Euphorbiaceae; genus Hura; species Hura crepitans. The sequence continues at coordinate 10,433 of CANXYI012249467.1, read as the reverse complement.
TCCTAATAGTTGACAAAGGTTAAAGCCCAAATATTGCACGAACTTAGTATGTGAGGCCCTAAGTTTGCATAGACTTCATTGCTTGCTGGTTTGTACAAGTATTAACCCAATCCATTAGGTTTGCATGGACTTTACCTCAAAAAGCTTTCAAAAACAAAAACTTCATATTTGAACTCTAATTTCCAATTAGATTAAATCTCCTAATGTGAATCTGATTTCTACCATAATTATCTGACAAAATCCACTATAAATTCCCATTGCACACTATGAAAAGGAGGAAGCATTCTAAGTGCAAAAAACCCTATAGAAGCAATCCTATCAGTCCTAAGCCCTCAATCAAAATATTTCTTTCTAAAACTCAACATTAGTATGCTATTTGGAAGATTTAATCAGGTAATTCTAATGTTGTACTTTTATTTTCTATTCTTATATCATAGATTAAGGATCTCTAAAGCAATTAAAATGGTTAGCTGATCCATAGTGATCCCAACCTTAACTGTAGGAGTAGATTTATTTGTTCAACTTATTCATTAATTTTAGTTACTTATTCCTCCATTATTTATCATTTTAAAATAAGTTTATGTTTATGAATTGATGGGTTAGTCCATGCAGACTATATTTGCAAAATACAAAGGTCCGCGCGTACAAAGTTTGCTATTCCATTTATAATTTTTTCTTATTTCTTAGTCCGTGCGGATTGCCTATTATCATTTTTCAATATTAGTAATTTTTTCTTTTATCTATTTTTTTATCTTATAAAATTATTATATTATTATCCACATGATTTATTTTCCTTTTTGTTCATTTTCCTAGATTCATTATTTCCCTTTTTTTGAATATTCTTGATTTGTTTTTACTTTTAAATTAATTAATTAATTTGCCTTAAGTGAATAGTTTTCTCTTTTGTTAATATATGAAATATTTTGTTTCTATTTTTTATTGATTAGTGTTTATTGCTTTTTATCGAATTATTCACTTTCTATTTTTATTTGCCTATTTTATATCACGATTCCTTTATAATAATTGCTTTCTATTTGTGAAGATTTTATTTGATTGAATTACTTACTATTTTCATATGTTCCTTAATTTTGTATAGTTTATTTCCTTTTGTTGTTTATTTCTTTTTCTATGTAAATACATATAATTTCTATTTCCCTATATTTTTCCTTAAATGTTGTAATAGTCTAAAAAAATCATTTTACATGCCAAAATTAACTCACATCAATGATTTTTCTAGATAATTAATTGGTATCTTCTGTAATAAAGTGGATTTTGATTTTTCCTTACTAAAGTCACCATAAAATGTATTTTAATAAAAGCCAATCTCTTAAAGACGAGAGTTGGGTAGTTATAATCAATTCCTATAGTATTGCAGGTGGCTGTTAGGTTATCACTCAATCAATGAATAACTTGCCTTCTGGATTATATTTTTATATCTTATTATTTATTGTGAATGTTTTAATTATTGCAATTTACTTTCTTGAATAAATAATGTACAAAAATGATGGATGTTTTAAATTGATACATATTTGCAAGAAACGAGATTAATAAACAATGGAATATAAAGAGGCATGTTATAAGGGCATAAATAAGATATTGATCACGAACCCTTTATAGGTAAAAGATCAGTAAGTTTCTAGTGTAGAATCAAGTGGCAGTTCTATCAAATCACCTCATCCCTCTACACCTATATTAACTACATTAAAAATGAATAAGAAATAAGGGCAGCTACCATTACTTCTATTCGATACCATAAATGAATTTTCTAATTGTTTTTCATATATTTGAAAGAAAATAGAAAAATAAATTTTCTCATATTTTTTCAAAGAAAATAATAATAAAAAAATCGTGAATAAAGTCATACATACAAATAACATTCTTGAAAGCTGCCATTAGGAGTGTGCAAATGGTCGGTTCGGTTCAAAATCAAGAATCAAAATTTTAAAAATTTTAGAACCGAAACTGAACTGAAAGTTTTAAAGAACCAAAGTTTAAGGAGAATTGAATCGAAAGAACAAAATGGTGTCATGTTTAAAAGTTCAATCAGTTCAGTTCTTTTGATTTTTGCCCTTCAAGAGCCGAATCAAATAGATTAAGTCGAATTATCATTTAACAACCAAAAATCGAACCAAATAGAGCAAATTATCAATAGTTCAGTTTGATTTTTGGTCTCAGTTCAGTTCCGCACACCCCTAGCTACGATATAATTCTTCACAAATAAATGTGTCATACATACCCATATTGTCTCTTTTTTTGTCTTAAAAATAAAAATAAAAATAAAAATAGAATCATAAAAAATTATTAGCAACTCATAACAAATGGTAGCAAATTTATAAGAGTTCAAATGTTTAAAAATTAGAGAATCTCTTTTTAGAGAAAGTGCCACATAATCCCCCACAACACAATCAATATATATATATATATATTGTAACACCCCCACCTGATTCCCTAAGAAATCCGATAGGAGGTGCAATTTTCCACTAGATCACCTATCTTAAAATTTCTCCAGCCCATATTCTTTAACACTTATTGGCTTATTTATTTAATGGATAGATTTTGCCTAAATCTTCAGTTTAACCTCTAGACATCATTATACAAGTCATAACAGACATAAAAATCCATTTAACAATCATTAATTAACTTTACAAAAAATTAGGCAGTACAATGGCAACCTGGGTGACATTTCTAAAATTTAAACCTATGAAAACACACTTCTAATGTCATTCAAATGCACCTGTCACCCTCTGAACCCTTCTGGTCCTCTAATAACATCATCATAAATATCACAATCATCACATAGGGCCTCAAGCCCACAATCATCAAAACTCAAAAAATAAAACCATTCAAATAAAAGGCATTTATACACTCCAAAGCTTTAAGCTTAAAATTTACAAACACTCGTAGCATCTAAGCTAGCTAAGTCCAAAATTATAGTATTTACATGAGTGCTTACTAACGAACCCTAAATTACAAAAATATACCCTTGTCCTACTGACACAGCAACACTACAAAAGCTTCAGAGCTTGTTCAGCTACTTTTCTGCTACATGTGCATTGGAATATCGATATGCTAAGTATAAAACTCAGTGGTGAATTTGATATAATAAAAACATGTCAATGCAAGCATACATACATATCACACATACCATGAGTGCAAAATGCATCATATAATGTCCCTATTATAAAAACAATATTATCTTATTCACCGATATCATTATTATATTAATCTGTCTGATGCCACTATTTAATTTTCACAATTCTTATTATTATTGTATGTTATTATTCATTATTTAATTTATTATACAGGCCCAACTGGTTAGACTACACTTACAGACACTGGATAAAAGGGAAATAAATATTATGCAGTGGCCCATATTTTGGACCTTAGTCTCTACACCGACTTAATGCAGTGGCTTAGCTAGTGAACCTTAGTCGCTGCACTGACCTGGCTTGATAGTAGGAACTTGGAACTCCTCAGTACTAGACAAATAAAAATGTCATCATATCATTATTTCATCAATCCATCATAGTGTTGTGGCCCAGTTTGTGGACCTCAGTGGCTGGACCCACCCAGTCTAATAATAGGGATCTGCCTGTACCAAATAGAAATATCAACATCATATTATGCAGTGGCTCAGCTGGTGAACCTCAGTCTTTGCACCGACCTAGTGCAGTGGCCCAATCATCAGAACCTCAGCGGCTGCTCCTACCTATATCATCATACTGGTAAAGGCCCAGAAGACCAATACCTCTAGCAGTTGCAAACCCCTAATTGATCGATCAACCCATCCAGTGAGTGTCTAACAAATGGGCCTACTGTCCCTTAATTATTCTTATTCCATTACAAATCATATATTTAAATTATTTTTAAGTGATTGATACACAGTTATGAATTATTTTCCTCGGTCTATCTTTAGCCGGACAATTATGTGTCCATTTTATTACTAAACAGTTATAAGTCTATTTTTAAAAAAGTAGTTATAGGTCCACTTTTTAGATAGTTCTAGGTCCCTTTTATGCCTATTTCATGCCATTATCTTAAGTCCTTTTATGTGTCCATTTTAGGTCCCAATTACAGGTCATTTCTAATTGTCTATTTTTCCATAGTACAGTTACAGGTCATTGTCAATTTTTGGGAGACAGTTATAGGCCAATTGCCATTATTCTTTAGGCATTTCCTCATGCCATTTCAAGCCATTGTTTACCCCAAATTATAGACACATTTTCATTACCTTTATTTGTCGTACATTATACCATATACATCCACATGTTCACACCTATTGCATGCCAATTCCATGTCATACCATTCACACACATCATACATTATGACACACATACATACCATACATGCCACCATATCATACCTCTCGGCTAGTGCATGGATATGGTCACACATATGCATATTCCCACATTTATTCACACATCATATTTCTTCCATACACACATATATATACATGCCACAACATGCATGCCATTCCATGATACATCATTTATACCTCTCGGCCATGCCATAATCATGCACACACATGCGCTTTTCCCACCAATTACACATACCTATCATCCATACTTACGCCATACATAACACTTCTCATCATATACATGCCATACACACCATTTACATGCCAAGACACACTTTTCTCACCAATTTCACATATGAATCAACATTATCACATCTAAATAACATTATGCCATGCCTACATCAACATCTCATGCCATTACATGATCAAATCAACATTTTCATACACATTTACATGGCAAAACACATATACACATATCATGGCATGATTCAGTTATATCAAACTCACATACCTATATCAATTCCAAGTCCTTTCTAGCAGTTTAGAAGCTTTAATTTCCTTGTTCTCCTTGATTACTCCTTATGCCTACATACACCATTTCTAGCTTAGAAAATTCCTTAAAAATCATACCAAGCTCAAATTAAAGTTCTAAAAAGATGGCTACCCTTAGAATTGAGGGAAATACTTAGATCTAAAATAAAAAGGAAGAAAGAAGTCACTTACATAAAGTTGAATTTCAGTCTACCATTCATTAACATTTAACTTTTAGTGAATTTTCCCCACCTTTAGGAGTAACTATGGAGTCCAAATGCCTTAGGGGATATTTCCTACCTAAATTTAGGGATTTTTGGTGATGGAATGGTGGAGAATTGAAGGAAGAAAAGCTAAAAAATGGTGATATTTTGCTGGAAGTGGCATCGGCCAAGGAGAAGGGAGGAGGAAGGAAGAAAGGTGGGTGGAGGGGTGAGGTGGCACTTGAGTGGAAGTCCATTTGTCTAAGGTATTTATATGCATGAGTGGGTGCCTCAAGTGGTGATACGTGGCACCTGAGCACCCCGAAAAATCTCGATTTTCTTTGAAATTTCAGGCAATTTTAAAAATTCATTTGGAGTTTCAAAAATCATCACGTTTAGTATAAAAATCCTCGATTAGGCTTATTTAGAGTCTTGTAAAATTTCACATCAAAATTCTACCAGCAAGTCAGTTAACCAATTCCTTTGAAAATCAAAAAATTTCGAAAAATTATTGAATGACCTCAGAAAATTAAAATTCCTTCATCAATTCCTTTAATGTATGATATTTTTAGATATATCCAGACACATCCCGAGTCATTTCCGACCTAAGTCCATTTGAGGCTCCTATTCACTAAGTTATGGCCAAAAATGAACTATTGATTCTACTAAATTTTTAAATTCATTCATTTTATCCATTTTCTGGCCTTTCAAAGTTTCATGACCAGTACGCTCCTTCTCGAGCCCTACAAAGGTGTCCTGGCTCCCTAAGAATACTGGTCAAGTCTCGAAGGTACTATTCACGAAGCTTCAATTTACGGACGTTACATACATATACAAACGCATTAAAAATATATTCATTAATTGTCAAATTGTTAAAATCATAAGAAAAAGATAAAAAAAATGGTAAAACTCTGTAAAAATGGAATAATAAGAAAGTGTTTAATAGAGAATTCATGTCATCATGGTACATTAATTAATTAATAAGACATTTCTTTTATATATTATATATAGAGAGAGGAATATAGATATAGATTTTTTATAGATATTGATGATTGATTGATATTTCACCTTTATAAAAGTAAATTTCACTTAATTTAATAATTTAAAAGTAACATGATTTTAAAGAGAAATTTAGGAAAGTAATTACCTTTTCTCAATAAATTTGGGAAGCAAATTTACCCTTTAACCATTTACCAAGAAGTTACTTTTAGAAAACAAAAGAAAGTTCTTCTTTCGATATGATCACTTTATTTTTTGCTTTGTTCATCATCTTAGTGCACTAGATACCCATAGGAAAATGAAAATAGTTTTTACATAATAACGCAAAATCAATCTTTAGTTATATAGTTATCAAAAAAAAAAAAATCTCTAGTTATATAAATCTATGAGTATATATTGCCTAATTTTTTGTCCAGACGCAGAAGATTGCCAAAAAAAAAATCATTAATACAACAAAAGCCATCACTAATTAAATGAAATTCAAAAAAGCAAAAATATTTAAATGTAGTTTAGCGGTTAACAATTTTATTAATTTTTTAATTCTTTTTTTAAAATTCGATATTTACTCTGTTTCAATATTGTAATTATAAGAGGAAACCAATATTTATATAGTAATTAGCAAATAGACACATCAAATCCATCGCATATTGGCGTGTTATAATAATAATAAAATAGAGTAGTTGTACTTACTACCAATATTTTTTAATTTAATGATTTTATAATTCTACTATAAAGTCTTAATTTAAATTTTAATTATATCATTCATATGGTAAAAGAGTAGTTGTGCTCATCAATTTCAAATTTTAGAGGAACTTTTCTTTCAATTTATTTCTTTGATAGACCCGACAAATAATTTAATAAATGATAGCGATCTATATATAGTTTTATTAAGCTTTTAATTTTTTTTTTGATAATTGTATTATTTAGGGACATATGTAAAAATTGAATTTTTAATCAAAGAAAAGTAACTCGTTCAGATTTTGAAATAAATGTGATTACTAAAATCTACTATTCACTCACAGCTGTACACCATAATATAAATTAAAACATATTTAGAGCATGATATTATAATAAGTCATATAACAACTTTTAGGATACCAGTTGTAAGCATTGGTCTTTAAGTCCCCTTAAGCCTCATGATGATAATTAGAAGTACATATCAGGCAGGCGAATGCCTTTTGTGGAGGAAAATATTGCAAAAAGTGAATTTTTTTTATTAATTCTGTGTTTTGAATTTTTTATTAAATTCGAATTTTGATTCAATATGAAAAATTTGTGGTGCAATTAGAATTACAAAAAATTGATCCAAGTCATCCGCTCCCAATATAGATTCCAAAAAGGGGTGCGGGAGGCTTTGCCCCGTAGTATAGGATTATTGATTTTTATAAGAGTACTATAGTGAGGACTTCTTGATTTTGTGAATGTTTGATTTGTGACTTTAAATTCAATTTGGATTAAAATTTTCTTCTAATTAAGATTTTGCTTATTTATTTTTTGTGGACAATTTTATTAATATTTGTAGTAGAAGGAGAGTATTCCTATTATATAAAGAGCTTAGTTTCTATAATTCTTATTAATCAAGAAATACGATTTCTATAAATATCCATTAATTATATTATTTTTAAAGAGTAAAATTATAGGAGGTTTTTGTATTAGCCCAATAGATAGGATGCACAAGGTTTGTGTTTTTAGTTTTAGGTGTACAATGTAGTTTGTAATTTTGTGAGATAAATGTAATTGGTTTTAAGGTTTAAGTGTTGGTTCATATTTGATGTATCCCTTTTGATTTTGATTAATTGATTATTTTGCTTTCCTTCACTCATGGATGTAGGCTTGATGCCAAATCATGTTAAATTTTTTTATATTTTTGTTATTTTAATTAATTTTATTATTCGCATTTGTTTTGTACTCATATATAAATATTTTTTATTTTGTTGCATACGCATTAGCTGTTTTTTTTTCCTGAATAAGTGGTACCAAAGTCTGATTACGATAACGCTTATTTGAATATTTATTTTTGGTAGTTATGGCAATAACAATATTTTTTTTTGAAATCAAGAAATAATTTTAACATACAATACAAAAATTTGGAGAAGGTAGACAAGTTTAGTTATGACTTTTTTGATATACACTATGAGTTATTTTGAAAAAGGTGGAAAGAATTTGGATATAGGTCAAGATAATTTAAGTTGAGGTGGAAATTTGTTTTATGTGACTCTGAATTCAAGTGAAGGTAGAGATTGTTAGATTTGTGACTTTGAATTCAATTTAAATTATAATTTTCTTGTAATTAGGACTTTGCTTATTTATTTTTTATGAGCAAATTTTATTAATTCTTGTAATAAAAGGAAAGTGTTCCTATTATACAAGGAATTTTAGTTTTCTATAATGTTTGTCAAACAAGAAATAAGGACTTTATAAATATCCACTAATTATGTTCTTTTCAGAGAGTAAAATTTGAGAGTTAAATCATGTGAGGGATTTTATATTAGCCAAATATGTAGGAACACATGAGGTTTGTGTTTTTAGTTTTACACTCACAATATAATTTGTAATTTTGTGATATGTATATAACTAGGTTTTAGGATTTGAGTGTTGTCCCTACTTAATGCATCCTTTTTTATTTTGATTAGTAGATTTTTTGCTCATCTTCGCCCGTGGATGTAGACATTGTACCGAACCACATTAAATTTTTGTATATTTTTATTATTTCGATTAATTTTATTATTCGCATTCATTTTATACCCACATATAAATATTTCTTATTTCTCTGCATACACATTGGCTATTTTTTTCAATAGTGAATTTGTCAAAATAAAGTTAAAATGGATAAGGAATATTCATAGTACTTAGAAATAATCCCCGGTGGAGAGAAAACTAAGAAATAATGAAGAATCTCCCAAACCAAAGGAACCACCATGCGATGGTTTCGTACCATCAGTGCAACAACTTTGGCAATACCGTCGCGTAGCAGTATAGTTCGAATTATATTCTAATTCTATTGCAATTTCGTACCATCCATGTTGCAATTTCGAAGATAGTTAGAACACATGCTCGATGATTTTCTCCAGAACGATTAGAATAGTTCGAATTATATTCTAATTCTACTTTTGAGTCTTTAGAAACTTATTTTCCTACTAGGATTGTATCACACAGTTTTTGATTGGCCAGAACAACTAATTTAAAGTTGAAAAATGATCTAAACACCTTAAATTAACACCAATAAAGAGCATTCACCTCTTCGCCATCAAGGACACACAATATACAACATATATTTAATATTCAAGAGAGACTTTCTTAAAAGCTTTCATTAGTTATTTAAAGAGATTCAATATTCTAAATATCATTAATTCAGAATATTACGGAGAATTTAAAAGGCTTAGAGTTTATCATAAGAGTGTTTGATCTTTTCAAGGGGATTCTTAGAGGAGTTTTTTGCAAATTTGGTATTCTATTGTCACAAATCATTTATTTACTTGAAATATCATTATTGATAAGTTTTGAGGGCTAGAGTATACATTATTCATCATTAAAACAATGTTTTCATAGGTATTATATCGTTAGTTGCATTAAAAATCATGTTTTTTTAATAAAATACAATTATTTATTTTGATTATTCATCATGAATATAACTTTGATTCTCTTTCGCATGATTTCTCATAACATTAGTTGTTAACATTACATTTTTAATTTATAATCATGTTTCATCTTGTTTATAGGAATAATTACATCAAAATCATGTTTTCTTACATTGTACAACTCTATATTTTGTTTATTTATAATAAAGCTCATTTTTAATCATTGTTTACATAATAGAAGTTGTTTAAATCGTATTTTCAAGTCATAAACACAATTTCCAACCATATATGAATAATAGTATAATTATATGAGAATTATATTTCATAATAAAGTAGTTACATTGATCGAATTTCATATTATGTTTTATTATGAATTTATTATTTTATTTAGCACAATTATATTATTTATGTGCTCAATATAAATTAAAATTTTAAAACATTACATTTTGTATTAGAAAGCATAATTTCATTTATTAATATGAAAAATGTACATTAATTACTAAACTTAATGATTATTAAATAAAATTCAATTTTTTTTTATCAATGGAGAGCGACTCCCAACAATCTACGCCTTCTACCGAGCAGTGCTTCTAAAATGTTATCAGAACCGGATTGAAGATTGGACCGGACAGTTAATTTATTATGGTTCAACCAGTTCGTCCGATAAAACTGGATTGAACCGGATTTTTATTTTTTAAATAAAATTATTTATAAAAAAATTTAATAACATAATATGGGTAATGCTATATTAAATAAATTGTATAAAAATAATAAAATGAGTAAATAATTAGTATATATAAAAATAAATTTAACAATAGTAATATA
>CANXYI012249457.1:0-29750 GCA_948208565.1 Hura crepitans | reverse complement strand
TAGGTGGTTAAAAATGACAATTAAGTTTTATGATAGTGTCACATGAATAGTGACCTAATTTTAGCTGAATCATAAAATATTCAAAAAGTTGCTCAAAAAATTTCGAGATTAATACAACTTGATACTCAAAAATTCTAATTAGCTTGTTGACATTAGAACTCGAATTTTTAGAGAATGGGAGGTATTTTTACTAAAATTGGGTAATTGTAAAAACTGTATTTTTAATTGATTTTTCACATTTTTTGAGCAACTTTTTGAATATTTTATGATTCAGCTAAAATTAGGTCACTATTCATGTGACACTATCATAAAACTTAATTGTCATTTTTAACCACCTAAAAGACTTCATTTTTACTTCAAATTTCACCCAAAATTATGTTATAATTAAAAATTTCATTCAATAAAATTAGTGCCCTTGGCCTTCAGAAAATACTATTCACATAATGAGAAGTACTATTTATAACACTAGGATTTTTTAGGTGTTACAAGTGTACTTTGATAAGCTATACATATACATAATCACACTGGACCCATAGCCTGTTTATATATATATGAGTGCCAACTAGTCTTTTTTACATCACACTAAAGATATACAAAATTATACCAAGATGAGAGGTTGTCCACACTGCATTGCTGTCTTGAGGCAGATTCGAAGATGGATCTTTCTACTGGTTATGTATCAGAAAACATGATGTCGTAAGCATAAATCTTAGTTGTATATTTGATAAAATATGCACACACACATATAGGCATTCATGGCAAGCATGTATTTAAATAATAGATGTGTCACTTAATGTTCATACATTTTCCCTTATTCGTATTGCTATCATTCCGTCATTTTAGGCCATTATGCTACTATAACTTATGTGTACTCATTTTATGCTAGTTACCTATCTTAGTTTACTACTCATAATTATTATTAATTTTTTTCACACTTACATGGCATCATTAAGTTGTACATTCATTAACCAAGTTATTTATCATATCAATATAATGTTAATTTTTGATTTACTTAGTTTGTTAACTTGTAACTATTTATCCTTTTACTTCATATTCAAGTATCATATTTTCATCATTTCTATTTTCTAGCCCATATTTGGAAGACATCAATCTTGATACTAGATATTAGAATCATGTTATGTAGTGTCCTATATTTTGGAACTCATGGTTGTTGCACCAGTATGTCAAATCAGTATAATGTGTAGTAGTCCTATTGAACCTCTTAGTAGCCGTACCCACTTTAGATTATGTGTTATGGTTTTATTAGACCTCTCAGTGGCTTCACTTGTATTATAATTAATATAGCTAACATATAGGTGTGCAGTGGTCTTACTGAAGCTCTTGGCAATTGCACCCACTTAAGAATATGTGTAGTGATTCTATCAAACCTCCTAGTAACTGCACCTATATTATATAATCAAGTATCAATATCAATGACACCGAAGTATCCCAGTAGCTACTATATCCCCTAGTTAATTAATTAACCTATCCAGCAGGTTGTCTAACATATATGGACTATCTATATTTCATTACTCATAACTTGCTTATTTTATGACCGAGTTATTATGCTAAGTTCCAATCACAGACATGTCATTCGTCTCATAATACCATTATCATAGTACACATTTATCAGTGATCATCACAAATTGTCATCGCAAGTAACCATTTCACATGATCTTGCTTATAATACCATATTCATTACCTAAATCACTAGGTATCATACTTAATTTACATATCAATCATTAACATTACATACATTGTGAATCACCATTACATACATTACCAATCACTATTACCAAATTGTAAGTCACACATAATATGCACTGCACATGCTGCCATGTACACATAAACATTTCATGTGCCATATTAGCATTATTCAACATAGTCATCAATGTACATTCTCATTACATGTTATTTATTCTAGCTCATTATACTTTAATTTCCTTCCCTTACAATATAATTTCATAAATTCCATTTATGTCCTTAAATTTTGTACAATATGCACATTTTTCCATTTTCCGTATTTAATTCATTTTCACTTCAATTTTCATTCATATTAGTCTATTTACACACATTAAACCCTAATATAGCCCTAAAGTCAATTTAGGGTTATTCTAACCCCTAAAATTAAACAAAATTTAAACAACACATATTATGAAAATTACACTTCCAAGTACATATTTTATCGAATACACTTACAAAAAGATTATTTGACGTCTTGAATAGGATTCTACAACTTTTCTTTGCCCTTACTCTTATCCTTTTCCAAGTTCTCTAAATTTCATAATACACAATTAATTAGAAAAATTCATGGAAAAATATATACACCTCTAATTTTAAAAATAAAACCAAAACTATGTTTTAGACTGCCTTTAGTTATCTAGAAAAATGACTAGGGCTCGAATTAGGGTTCATTGTGATTTAGGAGTTCAAAACCCTAAACTATCAAACCTTTCCTTTCACCTCTAAACGCCTTTTTTTTTCATAAAAATGACTCTAGAATTGAGCTCTAGATGCTGTGAGGATCATTTTCCATATATTAATCAAAGGATTTTAGGGAGAATCGAGGGAAATATGAAGAAATAAAGGGAGGAGAGAGAAATCACCTAAGTTATCAACTTTTTGGTGTTTGGGAGAGGAGGATAGCTTTTCTTATCATGTACACACACACAATCACACTATTTATATTAGAAGCTTAGACAACCATGACTTGGCCACATGGTGATTCGACGGTTTATATTAATTCTACTTACATTTTAAGCTTTAAAATAAAATTTTAATGTTTGAGGCTTATAAAATTATAGAAATTCTCAATTAAGGGGCCTTTAAAATCTTGGGTCCAAATTCCAACTGGAACAAAGTTAACTATTCAATCGCGTATTTAAGAAATTTTGATTAAATATCGATTGATGTCAGAAAATTCCAATTTCACCACCATTGAAGTATTTAAAATTTTTAACCTTCAGGTTATGCTATTTTTAGGTCAGTCCAGGTACATCCCGACCAATTTTAACTTGATGTAAACTTAAATTACTATTCACTATATATCGGTGTGAAAATTTTTATTGGTTTAGTGGCTAGTGCAAATAACTTTATTTTCATCATTAATTTACCCATCATAGTCTTATGACTGGTACTCCCCTTATTGCTACGTAGTGTGACCCCGTTACTCGAGAAACATTATTCATACCTTCAGAAGTACTATTCAAAAAATTGAAATTTTTAGGCATTCCATAACACCCCAAAATTTCAAAGCTTCAGAAGGAGCTATTTTAAAGTCTGACTTAGGCATTGGGACTTAAGAAATTAATTTAGATTTATGAAAAGGAAGAGTTAGAACATATTTAAGTAATCAAGTCTTTATGATATTGGTAATTGACCATATTACATGCATTAAAATAATTATATATATATAACGAAAATGAGCTATGGTAGTCTTGAGAAAGAAAAAAAAAGGAAGAAGAAAATCATCTCTATATTTTGGCTAAAAGAGAGTAAAGATGGGAATAAACTAGAAACATAAAAAGGAGATTTTGGGGTCTCTACCCAATTAAAACCTTCACCTAAATTGTTAAAACCCTAAAATCATATGCTCTCGTAAATTTCTTAAGAAATAGAAGCCATGATCCCAAAATGAGAAAGAAGCATAAAGTCAAAAATTTGAGAGGAAATGAAAAAAGGAAATCGATGGCCTGAGGAGGATTCGACCATTCTATTCTATCATAAACTTCTAATTAAAAGGTTGAGCTGAAATTTCTTTAATCCCATATTTCTCTTAAGGATTAACAAGTAGTAATACAAAATCAAAAGAGGAGAGAAGAGACCAAGATCAAAATAAAGGGAATTTAGTCTTTAAGCTTTGGAGCTTAAAAATACAAATATTATTGAGTTGGTCGATGCACTTCATCACAAGGGGAAATTTGCATCTTGCGTTTGAGTTATAGAGATCAATTTTGAAGCTATTATCTAAGATTAAAACATATTTCTTCACCCATTGATATGAAATCATACTTCTAAATTGCACTAAAGGGGCTGTGATAGTTTGAAGCTAGGGGTTCAAATGATGCATTAACCATGTAAGGAATGCTTTTTAATTTTGTTAAGCTTGTGAATTTTATGACTTCATTGAAAAAAAGAAAGGAAATAGTTGAGATAAAGAGAGGGAGCAAAGTAGTTCAAATAGCTAGGGAAAGGTAGAGTTTTGGTTAAATCAGTTCCTAAGAAATAAAAGTTTTGGGGCTTCAAAACAATTGGAATGGGAGATAACAAAAAAGGGGGGGATTTACTATTACTAGTTGTTATAGGTGATACTGAAGGAGGAAATTAATGAAAATTAGAGTTTGGCAATTATTAGCATCAAAATTATAGATTTGGAGAGAACGGTGAAGGGGAAGAAGACTGAATAAGGAACAACATTGGATTTTATTGTTAGAAGTATGCCCTAGAGCTTAAGTGTAATAGGGATATTTTGTGTACATAATAAACTTTGGTTTATAATAAAAGGCATTCTTTATTACTATAGTGCTTTTGTTAATTCATTAGTTTGATATGATGTTAAACTATTTAATAAAGTCCCTAGTATATTCAAAATGCAAAAGAAATTATGAAGTATTCATAATGTGAGATTCATATTGCATACAAATGCGAAATACCAAAATTATCCCTAGTCATAGTATTGACAAGATGGGACATTATTAATATGGATTGATTAGCATATGTTATTCTCTTTGACATAGTCAAACAATAGTTCTCACAAGCTCTTAGCATAGAGATGCTTAGAGATAACATGTGGATGCTTTTTGAGAAATAAGTTCATTGGAGACCCGACATGAGAATATTTATATGGATATATAATCTATATTAGTGAAACAATCTCATCATATCAGTTGTGCAAGTATCTGTTGCCTTGAGATCACCATGGTTATCTTAAGTATGAAGAATAATACTTTGACACTGGCACTCTTATATCGCCGTGATGTATATATAGCTAGGTGATTGGGTATGGTTTGAAGTACTTAAAGGTAGTTGAGTGACCAATAAAGGATTCACCACCTTAGATTATTATGGGGTGTTTATCTCACTATTATAATGTGCCTTTATTTTAGGAACCTTTGGCCAAAGGAAAATGCAAATGTGAATATGATTCACAAAGGAATTTTTGGAATAAAGAAATAAATATATTATAACTAACGCATTTAGGGCTTGATTTAATATACCTAATCAAGCATTGAGTTGATACATATCTATGCTCAGACCTAAATGAGATAAAGTTTAGTAAAAAGACAAATTGCATGGCAACTATATATGAAAGGGTTATGTCAAACCACTTGACATTTTCGACTGAAATAATGTAAAAAAAAGTGCTTCAAATCATTGCTATTTGACTCCGACCTATTCTAAAATCATCGAGGCATTTCGAACTATTTATTGACATGGATAAAGTCAAGGAAAACCTTTGAAATTATTTCAATATTAGACTTTGGACATATAATAGTTATGGTTTTGATGTGTGGCTAGACACCACTCAGGACTTGTACATAAGTGGAAAATTGATTGAGAATCAATTGTTGGGCCAATGAGATTAAACCATGAGAATCCTAGTTGGATTGGGACTTTTGCACACTGTTTACTAGCAACATGCTTTAGAAACCTATAAGGTCAAACACAATGGGAAGTAAAAGGAGATCTAAAATGTTTGAATGGTTTAATATATAAGATACCATTAGTAAATACATAAAAAAAAATGAGGGAACTAATTGAGCTTGGAGCTCAATGACAATTTAGGAAACCAGAACTAGGGTTTCCAAAAGTGGACTTGGTATAATTTTGGAAACTAAAATTAGGGTTTCCAAAACTAGACCTTATTGAGTCCAGTTGGCAGAGCTTTTTAGTTTTGATTTTTATGGGCCTTGTAAGAGTTAAAAGTGCCTTGGATCAGGTCATTAGGGGGCTAATTAAGTGGCCTTGTTAAGCTACAGACCTAACAGGCCATGTGCAAATTACACATAGGCCTAATACTAGGTTTATATGCATAGGCTTAGAGAACCCATGCATGTGGCTCTCTTATGGGACCGTTTAGGTCAGCTTTTAAATGTTAGAAGTTAACCTAAAAAGGAATAAAAATGGTTTAAAACTTGTGATTAGCCAATATAGAGACAACACAAATACATTATTTGCCATAAAAAGCTCTCATTTCTTTTTTATTCGATTTTCCCTCTAGTTTATTCATCTGTGCAATTTTTCTACTAAGACCTGAAAAATTGCATGCCCTTACTCTTGCTAGTTCTCGTGTGGATACCTAGGAGGTATTCCCAGTTGAGGATCACTGTGGTTTGTGATAATCTAGTGAGAAGAGTAAAAGAAAGGGAAAATATACAGTTATTTATGGTAATATACTTTATGATGCTTTTATATAAAATTGTAGATAACCCATTTAATTCATTCTAATTTGTTATTGCTGATTAGTTTTTTTGTTAAAATTTCTTTAAATTTCCACTATGCTTGTATGAAAAAAACTAACATTTATGGATTAGGAACTATTAAAGAATGAATTTCTAATTAGGAATCTTCAATTTTGGTAAAGAAGATGCCATTTGAGTGTGTTAAATTAAAGGAAAAACACTCAGTTTAGAGGAAAGAACTACCAACTGTGTAGCTCCCATGATTTCATAGGTAAGTTTTTCTTCCTTAGTATTTTATTTAAACTTCAATTATAAGTAATTTAAGCCATCCAAGAAATTGTTGAATCAAATGAGTTATTTATGTTGTATGGAATTTCTATTAATTGTAATGAAAGGGAAAGATATTGTTGTTGTCATTCATTACTACTTGATTGACTTAGTGATGCTACTAAAATCAAGCTCAAGATATTAAAGTTTAGTGAATATATGGTCTTAATTTTTTTATAATTGTTATGAAGCCTTAGAAAAATCTGTGCGCTGCTAGTATTATATGTATATGTGTGAGATTTCAATGCTATTGGTTTATTAAATAAAGAAGGAATCAAATTAGTTGTTATATTAAGGTTGATTTTTATGAAAATTCATAAAATAGGTGTTTGAATTCTTACAAACTATAAATACTTGGGATCGAGAAGTAAAAACTTAAAAAGTGAGTCACTAATAAGTTATTATGCAAAATGATAGAATTGCTACAATATAAGTGTAATAATTTCCATTTAACATGTTAATAGCTGAAAGTTTGAGTAGGTGATAGCAAAATCTAAAGGTTGGTAAATATTTTGCTGATTTATATGTGTTATGATAAAGACTGAGATTTCATTTAAATTAGTTATGATTTCAACAACCTAAAGATTTCTAGTTGACTACACATGTTATATAAAAAATACAAGAACATCTTGATGTCATAAACATAGACATAAATATTAAGTAAGGAAATGAAATTTGATTATTAAAAGATGAATGAGATTTGGTCAATAATGGAATGAAATAGGGATGATTGCTAATTGATTTTGTACTAAATGACTTTAAGAAAGAATCTAAGTGTCAATATGATTACTTAAGGTGTATATATGTGAAATGTGATTTCACTTGATTAAATATATCTTTTATACATTGGAACATCAATATGTACTCTTTATGTCACACACATACACACACACACATATGTATATGTATATATATTCTTTAATTTTCATAATATCAGGATGCATAACTAGACATCTAGAATATGTATGAGAATCTAAAGAAAATGGATTACTACCAAAGAGAAAAGTTTGTGTTTTAGCTAAAAATACCTAGTTAAAATTATTCATGAGAAGTATGACTTTATGTAATATAGATAGAAATTGATAGAATTTGTAAACTACCATACTAAATCAAAAGCCAAACTTAATTAGCTTTGAAAATTTCCAAATACATCTATATGTGTGTCTATATAAGAAGAAAATTAAGTAAAACCTAAGATTTATTTTTTTTTGGCCAAAGGCAATAAGCATGATGAGTGGCCACAAATCATGAAGGAGAAAGGAAGTTTATGACTAGTTATATGGATGAAATAGTTTAGTTAAAGGTATAAATTAACATTAAAGTGTATGTATGATCAAATGCATTACAAGATTAAAGAGCACATGATCTTTTTATCATATTTATAAATAATTATCACTCATACAAGTATGGAATGGAGCTCTTACAAGGTAAGAAAATAGCCTTTAATCTATACAAATATTGAAATATAAAGATGCATGAAAATGAGTATATTGATTTTGGATATGCAAAATGTGCAAGGTATGTTTTGCATATCTATTTCAAGTTTTGGTAAATTTGTTAATCAAGCTAAAACACATATACATGTATATAACCATGTAATGATTGGGTATGTTATGTCTAAAGTGATAGTTTAAATTAATATATATGCATGGAAAGTTAAAGATATGCATTTATCATATGTTTTGTGCAAAAAGGCCAAGGTATTAAATTATCTTATTAAGTCCAATAGATATTGAGATAAGTATTGATCATGAAAAATTATATATATGTAAGGTATGTTCAAAATGTCATATGAATTGATTTATAATGATTTGTGAACATGGTTATTTTGTGTATAAACTGATATATGCTTAAGTACGTGAAATTACGGTAGTGGAAAAAAGAATAAGTATATGAAAATAAAAATTGTTGACTTGATATATTCTAATAAAGGAAGTTTTTATGGCTTAATGGATATTGTAAGGACCTGAGTTTTAGGCCTACGATGATAGCTAGAGATAGGCCCAGGCAATAAAGCAAGTAACCTAGAAACATTGGTTTGCATGGAGTATCAGGGTCCACATGGGCATGTTTTTAAAATTGTGATTATGTTTTATAGTCTATATGGACCTATATGCATTAACCATTTTCTATATGTTTTTTATATTATGTTTTAACATTTATTTAATGCATAATAATATGTATTTCATTCATATTAATCAATACAACATGTGTTTAAGGTATATTTATGTCAAGTGTGCTATTTTGATATGTTCTAAATGTTATGTTCATTATTATGCATGCTATCCATATTTTAGAATTGATGTTTAGTCCACATGAACTCTTTTTCATAAGGAGTGTAGTCTATGTGGACATATGTTTTTAATGTATACTTTAATATATAATCCGTGCAGACATCCTTTTATTAACATTGTTCATGTATCTCTTGTTTAGCATTAATTATTCTAACCACCATCTTGTTTATAATAATCTTTCATGCATATTCGATAATTATCTCCTTACACTATCTTTAAAATGCATTATGATAATCCTATTTGATAGTATTATTAAGTCCTGATGGACCTCTATTTGTATTACCAACTATTTTATTTCAAGTTGTGTAAGATTAACCTTTTATGAGTCTAAGGTGTAGACAGATTGAGTTGCATTGCCAAGAGAAGTCTGCATGGACTATCCTTAGAAGCCATGTTTAGTCTGCATGGACACAATGATGCAGAAGAAAGACCAATTGCTAATTTGTGTATATTTGTTTTGGTTTTGTACCTTTTATTTCTATCACTTATTTTGGGTTGTAATAGATAGTTTAATAAAATATTTTACATGTAAAAAACCTAACCTCACATCAATAATTTTTATATATAATTAATTAGTATTTTCCTAATAAAATGGTTTTGATTTTCTTTAATAAAAGTCACAATGAAAACATATTTTGACAAAAGCCAATTTCCTAGAGATGAAAGATGGGCAATTACCACCAATTGCTATGGAATTATGGGTAATTGTTAAGTCAAACAACCATTAATGAATGACCCAATTATAGATGTATAATTTATATTTATTCTTTGTTATATATTTCAATTAGTACAATTTACTTTTCCTTATGTGGAAAGGTGATATGTATGTTTTTTTTAATTATTTTGCTTACTTGCATGATACGAGGTTGATAAACATTAGAATATAGAAAAAGGTATGTTATTAGGGCATAAATAAGATCTAATTCCTAACACTTGCTTGGGAAAAGAGTAGTGGTCTTAGTGTAGAGGCAGTAGGTGACTCCTAACATACCTGCCCTTTCCCTGGTACATTAAAAATCTTTAGATATATGTCATAATAATGACATGTGTATCTGATATGCATATGAAAAGTGATGTGTGTTCAAGAATATGATCTAAATGACATTGAAAATAAGTAGTACAAACCATATGATCTAAATGACATTGAAAATAAGTAGTACAATCCATATGATCTAAATGACATTGAAAATAAGTAGTACAAACCATATGATCTAAATGACATTGAAAATAAGTAGTAGAAACCCATTTCTACCTAGGATTTAGAAAGGCTTTAGGATAGTTTGGCATGCCAAATATGGGACATTAGTAGATATGCGCTCTTTATGTAGCTTTGATTACCATTGTTACTTGCATTGTTCCTCAGTATTGATGCCATCCTTGTACCTTCGAGTACCACTAAGATGACAATTTAAAGGCATTGTTGCACCTTGTACCTTTGGATACCATCGAGATGGTAGTTTAAAGGTAATATTACACCTATCTTATTATTTAGGCATTCAAGTTATGTTTAAAAAGAAATAGGCCTAAATTAATAATAACAATAATAGAAATACTTCAGAAATAATAAAAATTGACTATCATGCATACAAGATAGAGTGAAGAATATATATGATTTTATATGTTCCGAATGACATACTCACACACTCACAAAGTATTTATTATACACACACACACACATTATGATTTATATGCATGTGTTGATATAAGTAAACTTATTTGAATTATAGTGTGTTGCATTAATTTCCAAGTGTATAACAAGATTGGTATTATATGATAAAAATGCATGATTTGTTATATAATTATGCTGCTATCACCTTGACGTAGTATTTGTATAAGTTTAATTATTTCTTTAAGGAGTATAATGCTAAGACTTTTTCTATATCTATTAATATATGGGTGTATTATTTTTGCATTTGTATGGGGCTAATTAATGGCATTATTATAAGATGTTATTTTAGAAAAATGTTTTATTGGCTTTTATATATAATTTACTTATCTTAGTATAAACAACTAATGATCAGTTGTGTGACACCCCTTACCTAGTTAGATTATCGAACTAGATGAGAAGCGACACACATAGAGGATATCTAAACCTATAAAAATAATTTCAATCATAAACATTATTATAAAACTTACATTTCATACACATGGTTATTAAAAAGTGGATTTCTTTTTAAAAAATGTTTGTAACGTCTACTATTAGGGTCCTCGTGTTGAAAATTTGACAACATAACAGCTGCTCGAAAAACTTATCCTAAATAATAACCTACCAAAAATAACACTTCTAGAAACCTCAAAACTCATCTCAACCTCAAATTAGTCCTCCTGAACATCCATTTCATATTCACAAATTCAATAACATCTAATAGGAAGAGATATCATAGAAGCATAAAAAAAAGTTCAAACTTATTTCCAAAAGGTTACAAAAGTAGTTACATCCCAGATTAGGCCCAATCCTTTTTATGCTACATATGAGTGCCCCTATATAGTTACATTACATAATATATACAAAACAACAAAATGCCAAAAGCGTTCTTCTCTTGATTTGCTATAGATATAAAGGTTTTGACTCTAATATGGTTCTTTGACCTAGCATTAGAAAAATAAACGATGCACTAAGCAAATTGCTTAGTAGTGTAATTGATATAATATACATATACATCTACATGCAAGCATTCATTGATAGTATTCGCATTACAAAGTTAATAAATGTAACATGGTAATTATTTCAACTCAATAACTTTATATCCTATAATTATTTCATTCATATATCATATGCTTAAGCTCAATCACATAGGTATCCATACTAAAACCATTTGACCATACTCAATAATACACATCTTTTCATTCACTTTAGCATAAAACTATAATTATGCATAGTTTCTATCATTTATCACATTTACATGCAATTCACAAACTTATAACATTTTGAGCATAGCCCTCAAATCGTTCATCCATCATAGCATTATTACTTTAACACATAATTTCTCATCGTTTTCATACAATTTGACTTAATTATAACATCAATTCATCATAATTCACACAATTAAGCCATAAATGCTTATATCTACCACACACACATACACACACATAAACTTTAATATTAGGGATTTCACCTACACTATATATTATAAAGATTACACATACCAAAACAAGCTTTTCTACACCATTAATCTCTTTCATGCCTTATTTTTCTCTTTAGTTCTTTTTTGCTCTTCTTTCTCTACATACACATAATAAGATTAAAACTAAAAAATCCATAATAATTTACATAGGCATCCAAAACTCAATCTAACTTGATAAACATGTTCTTGGGCACCTATAAAACATCAGTAAAATATGAGAACTTGAAAATCTTACCCAAAAAAAGTAGGTTGCTATTCACCATAACACTTTTCTGGTTAAAACTTCTATGGAAACCTTGATTTCTTACTTTTAATATCATTTAGAGTCTTTGAAGGGATGAATTTTTGGTTTAAATGTTTGAGTAAGGTGTGATTTAAGGAGGAAATAAAGAGAAAATGGGGGATGAAGGCTTCTTATAGTTGTTGACCAAAGGAGAAAGGGAAGTAGATGACACTATTCTTAGTTTGACTAAGAATAGTGAAATCTTGACCCCCTATTATACCTATTTCCTCCAATGGCCAAGATCTCTTCTTTTCAAAATCCAATGGCCACCAAAATTTCTTCATTTTAAACTCTCTTATAAATATCAAAACACCTTAATTAAGATCTGAATAAACCCCTAAAATCATACAAATCAAACCCTTAAAGCCTCTTTTAAAACTTGCTCAAAAACTAATTAAAATTGATTAAAAATGTAGCTTTTAACTTTACACAATTTAGAAAAAAATACATCCCAATATCCAAAAAATTTAAGTCCAATGCTAAAGAACTAGTTGGAATATTTTAGTATTAGGTTGTGTAAATCTTGAGTCAATTTGACCAAAAACAAAATATTTTTATGGCTTAGTTATAACTAGATTACTATTCATGTGACACTGCTGCAAAATTTTACTTGTATTTTTAACCATGTTAATCACTTCTTTTTTATTTTAAAATTTGCTCAAAATTTATTATGATTAATACTTCTATTCAATCACTTTAGTGTATCCTAAGTCTTGAGAACACTATTCACATCCTGATAAGTACTATGCAAAACCTTATGATTTTCAGGTGTTATATTACTTCCCCTCTTAAAAGAAATTTCATCCTCAAAATTACTTGATTCAAACAACTGAGGGTACTACTCTCTCATTTGAGCTTCATCTTCCTAGGTGGCTTTTTTCATGCCATGATGTCTCTAGAGCACTTTTACTAGAGGCATTGACTTATTCAGTTCTTTGACTTATCTTGCCAATATCTCCGTTGGCACTTCCTTATAAGATAAATATGGTCTTATCTCAACCTTTTTAGCGAATAAAACATGTGAAGGATCTAATTTATACCTCTAGAGCATAGATATATGAAAGACATCATGAATTTATTACAGCTCAAGAGGCAAAGCCAACCTGTAGGCTATTGGTTCCATACGTTCAATTACTTTATATGGACCAATAAAGCTCAAGCTTAACTTGCCTTTCTTGCCAAACTGCAAAACTTTCTTCTAAGGTGAAACTTTGAGAAACACTTTGTCTCCCACTTCATATTGAACATCTCTTTTTTTAAGTTTACAAAAGACTTTTATCTGTTTGAGGCTGCTCTCCATCTATCTTTGATAATCTTCACCTTTTCTTTTCCATCTTTAGTCATATCTAGGCCTTTAAGCTTAGTCTTACTTAACTCATTCCAGCAGAGAGGAGTTTTCCATTTCCTTCTATATAATGCTTCATAAGGAGCCATTTTTAAACTAGCTTGATGACTGTTGTTGTAAGCAAATTTCACCAAGGAAAGGTAACGATCCCAACTTCCCTTGAAATTGATAGCATATCTTCTCAACATATCTTTAAGCACCTATCAAGCATGTTCTAACATGAACATCACACATAACTTAGGATTGAAATCACTTAAGTATCAAAAGTTACCTGAATGGCTCTTTTTAATTGACAATTGGTCTGAAGATGAAATGCCATACAAAAACTTAATTAAGTGCCTAAGGCACTGTGAAGCTTTTTCTATAACCTCAATGTAAACCTTAGGTCCTGATTTGATGTAATGGAAGACGACACTCCATGCAATCTGAAGATCTCATTAATATATAACTCAACAAGCTTTTCCAAAGAGTAGTCTATCCTGACTAGTATAAAATGGTCTTGGTCAATTGATCTACCACAACCTAAACAGAATCACATTTGCTTTTTGTCATAGGTAATTTGACTACAAAGTCTATGGTGACCTTATCCTATTTCCACTTAGGAATTGCTAGAGGGTGAAGCAATCTAGATGGAACTTGATGCTTAGCCTTTACTTGCTAACAAGTAAGGTACATGGTCACAAACTCTAACACATCTCTCTTCATGCTTGGCTAATAATAGGAAATCTTCAAATCCTAATACATTTTTGTGTTACCAGGATGCATAGTATAAGGAGCACTATGATCTTCTTACAAAATCTATTTCTTCAGCTCTTCCAAATCTAGTACACATATCCTATCATGGTAGTAAAAATAGCCATCACTTTTGATATCATACTTGGTAGACTTCCCCTCTTATATTAAACTCATAACACTTATAAGCCAATGATCATATTTCTATAGGTCTTTCACTTGTTGAAGCAAACTAGGCTTCACTTGCAACTTAGCATAAAGAGCACCATTATTCATAATCTTTAACTTGACATTCATAGCCCTCATGGCTGACATGAACCTCCTACTTAGAGTATCAGCTACTATATTAGCTTTCTAAGGATGATAATTAATAAGGCAATTATAATCCTTGATTAATTTCATCCATCTTCTCTATCTCAAGTTTAGCTCTTTCTACAAAGGAAGACACTTTAAGATCTCTTGATCTGTATAAACATAACACTTCTTTTGATAGAGATAGTCTTTATGAATCTTTAGAGTAAAAGCAATTGAAATAAGCTCTAAATCATGTGTAGAATAACTTTTCTCATGAGACTTTAGCTGTCTTCAAGCATAAGCAACAACTTTGCCCTTTTGCATCAAAACACACCCTAAACCATTAAAGGATACATCATTATATATGGTGAAATCTTTCCCAGATATTGACTGTGTAAGAATAAGAGCATTTGCCAACATAGCTTTTAACTTGTTGAAGCTCTCTTGACACTTGTCATCCTAAACAAACTTAACATTTTCCTTAATAGACGTGTCATAGGTGTTGTAATAATGGAAAACCCCTTGAAAAAATGTCTATAATACCCATCCAAACCTAGAAAACTTCTTATCTAGGTAGTGTTCCTAGGTGGCTTTTACTTCATAACAACTTCAATCTTACTCAGATCCACTCTAAAGCCTTCTATAGAGGCTATGTGTCCCATCAAAGACACCTCAATTAGCCAAAACTCACATTTGTTGAATTTTGCATAGAGCTTTTCCTCTTCTAAAGTCTACAAGACAATCTTGAGATTTTGTTCCTGATCTTCTCTACTCTTAGAGTATACCCAAATGTCATTAATGAAGATCACAATAAATTGATATAGGTAAGGTTGGAAAACTTAATTCATTAAGTCCATGAAAGTTGCTGAAGTAATGGTAATCACAAATGGCATTACCAAACACTCATAATGGCCGTATCTTATTCAAAAAGTAGTCTTAGCCACATTTACCTCTTCGACCCTTAAGTGGTATTATTTGAACCTCAAATTAATCTTAAAGAAAACACCCATTCCTTTAAGCCGATTGAATAAATCATCTATACGAGGCAATAGATACTTGTTCTTAACAATTACTTTATTTAGCTGTCTGTAGTCGACACATAATTGTAAGGAACCATCATTCTTCTTCACAAACACTAATAATGCTCCCCATGGCGACACACTCAGCCTTATGAAACCCTTGTTAAGTAATTCTTATAATTGGATGTTCAAATCTTTTAACTCTATAGGAGCAATTCTATATGGATATATAAATACTGACGCAGTGCCAGGTAGAACCTCTATAATAAACTCGAGCTCCTATTCTAGAGGCAAACCGGGCAACTCTTTAGGAAAAACATCCATATACTCTGACACCTTGGGTATAAGGCTCACATCTATTTTTTCTTTTTTGGTATCATACACATGTGTTAAGAAGGCTTGATAACCCTTTCTCAACACCTTCGTGGCTTAATAGTTGATATAAATTTGGATAGAAGTCTGTCTCTCACCAATAATTATAATCTTTATCCCACTATTAGCCTTTAAGGATATCTACTTCTACTTACAATCCACAATCACCTAATGTTTGGATAAACAATCCATGCCTAAGATCAAGTCTAACTCATTAAAAGGTAGCTCGATGAGGGCAGCTAAAAACTCAAGTCCTTGTACCATCAAGGATGCCTTTTGTAAACCTTGTTTACCATAACATGCTGACCTATATGGTTGGTAACCATAATCTTTATGTTAAGAAGTTCTAATGCTAACCCCTAATTTTATGCCTGTGAAGTACATATACGAGAGTGTGTAGACCTTAGATCTATCAATGCTAATGTAGGAGAATCAAAGAAAAGAAAGATACCTACAATCAATTTAGGCAAATTCGTTTCCTCTTTGGCTTTAATAGTATATTGCCTAGTAGGCACTCTAGGCTCTACTCAGCTCTGTAATCTAGCCTTTTGAGTACTATCTATTTTCTCTCCTCTATCTCTTATTTATCCTTAGGTAGAAATAGGTGATGACCTGTGCATCTAAGTAGATTTTGTAGGCTTTTTTGAGCACTTCCTATTGAAATGATCCTTAAAGCCATAAACCCAAGAAACTCTTAACATAGTTGTCCAACATATGCCTTTATGTCTCTTCCTACAATGCTCATATTGGAATGGAGGTGCACTCCTAGTTATTGATATTAGGGTACTTGCAACTTGGAACTATTGCTTTGCCTTACCTTAGGTCCCTTGCATAATTTTTTATAACTGGCCCTATCTCAGGGATTATTGTTATGCCCTAGATTGACCTCCATTAAATTGCTTCTTAGAACATTAGGCTGTATTGGCTACTCCCTACCTAAAAGATCTCTTCTTTTGGTAGAGCTCATGCCTTTCCCTTTATTAGAGCTATTTGCATTTTGATCTCTATATTAAGCCTCTTCTCAAACCATTTACATTTATCAAAATTTGTCTGCAATATATCTTTGGCATATCAGCTCAACATGGTGAAATCCTTCTAATATTTTGGTATAAATCTCTGACCTTTTAGATTTACAAACTCCTATCTTCTGTTATCCAAGTAGTGTTCAGTGATATACTTCTTTTAAAACTATTCCAAGAAGAAATCTCATGTCAAATTTACCTCATCTTTATGCACAATTAAGGCCTCCCACTATTTAAAAGCTTTATCCTATAGGAGAGAGGTTACACAGATAACCTTCTCCTCAAGAGTTCATTTCAACTATTGTATAATCCAAACGGTTTTACCTAACTAATACCCTTCTCTGCCAAAATCCAACACTCCTTTACCTTTGAAATCCTTAGGTCCCATTTTTTCAATCCTCTTAAGATATGTCTTTTAAAGAGCATGAAGTGCTAGTAGTGGATGTGATGCTACCGCTATAGTTTATCTCAATAGAACTAACATTTACTGAAGGAAGACTAAGGGCGTATGCTCGGCTAGAGCTGCATGCTTGGCATCATTGGAAGAAACTATATCAGCCCTAGTAGCTTTTTGACCTAATGTAGTAAGAGTATGGCTTTCGACTTCCTCATCACCTAATGGTGTAGATTGACTCCTATTTGATTTATAAGGTAAAAAGAAGATTATAAAACTCAATATCATAGTATTATATGATGCATGTTTTCAAGACCTAAGGCACTCATATGTAACCTTTAAATACCAAGAAATGCCTAAACCAAAGCTCTGATACCACTAAATGTGACACTCTTTACCTAGTATGATTATTGAACAAAGATGAGGAGTGGCAAACATAGAGGATATCTAACCTTGTGAAAATCATTTCAATCATAAGCATTGTTATAAAACTTACATTTCATGCACATGGTAATTAAAAACATGGATTTTTAACATTCATAAGGTTTACTATTGGTTCATGTGTCAAAAATTCGGTAGTATAATGGTTACTCGAGAACACTATCCCAAATAGTAACCTACCAAAAGCAACACTTCTATAAATCTCAAACTCATCTCAACCTCAAATTGGTCCTCTTGACCATCCAAATCATAATCACAAGTTAAATAACATACAATAGGAAGAGATATCATATAAGCATAAAATAAAGTTCAAACTTGTTTTCGAAAGGTTACAAAAATAGTTACATCCTAGATTAGGCCCAATCCCTCTTACATTACATATAAGTGCCCCTATATGGTTACATAACATAATATACATAGAACAACAAAATAAGAAAAGTATTCTTCTCTTGATCTATTGTAGATATCAAGGCTTTGATTCTAATATGGTTCTTTCACCTACACATTGGAAAAATAAATAATGCGCTAAGCCAATTGCTTAATGTTGTAATCAATATAATATACATAAACATCCATATGTAATCATGTATTGATAGTCTTTACATTACAAAGCTAATAAATGTAGTATGGTAATTATTTAAGCTTAATAAGTCCATATCCTATAATAGTTCATAAATAACACAATTGTCCTAAAACATCAAAAGTATAGGATTAACTATCATAGTATACCTGCTATACAAACTAGATATCAAACAATTCAACGTATTATGTTAATCCATTATTATGCTAATTTCTTTTATTTACCATCATTATACCCATACCTAGTAGACACTCACTCAAAACTAGATAACGAGACTAGTTAATCATTTAGGTTATAATGTGTAATGGTCTTTTTGAACCCTTCGACTGTTGTACCAGACCTATGTATGTATAGTGGCACCGTGTGACCTTACGACTATTGTACTAGACCTATGAGCACTAAGGTACCCTAATAGCTACTATCTATCCCTGGTTGATTGGTCAACTTATCCAACCTAGGTTATTTAATAGTATGGGCTAATCTCCTTGTTCAATTACATTTCTCCTTCTTAAAGTAGATTAAGTAAGTTTTGTTTAGAATATGGTCAACATATGACCTTAGGGTAACATTAATAATCTAGTCATTTCTTTTTATTTTATGCTACTTAATATGCAAAGTTATCAATCATCATCCAACAAAATCATTTCATAAGTTTTCATGGAATATCAAGTAGTGATTACTTGCAAGACCATTCAGCCAAGCATTGATCAACATGACACCATATTCTTGTTTCCATATTATCTTAATCCTTTTCTTGTACATAATCACATTAAGCTATACATTTATCACTATGACACATTTATTTTAATCATAACATGTCATGCACATACATTCTAATAATGTTTCCACCTTATTACCTTATTTAACATATATGATGTATATATAATTCATTTTATACTTAAACATCACTATAGCATCACTTTAGGAATTAAAAACATCCCATACTCATAAAATGATCTTCATAAGACTCAAAAAGTATTCAGCCATACATAGGTATATCACTTGAAAATACCATTTAATTACCTTTAACATGGCATCATAAAAAAGTATAAGTGATGTATATGTATATGTGGTGACCTCATAATCATTAACTTTATTCATATATCATATGCTTAAGCTCATCACATAGGTATCCATACTAGAACAATTCGCCCACACTTAACAATACACACATCTTCATTCACTTTAGCATAAAACTAAAATTATGTATAAATTCTATCATTTGTCACATTTACATGCAACTTATATACTCATAACATAATGAGCATAGCCCTTAAAATCATTCAACCATCATAGCATTATTACTTCAACACATAATTTCTCACTATCCTCATATAATTTAACTTAATTATAACATTAATTCATCTTAATTCACATAATTAAGCCATATTTGCTCATATCTACCATACACACACACACACACACACACACACACACACACAAACTTTAATATTAGGGATTTCACATACTCTATATATTATAAAGATTACACATACCAAAACAAGCTTTTCTACACCACTAAGCTCTTTCAAGCCTTATCTTTCCTTTCAGTTCTTCTTTGCTCTTCTTTATTTACCTATTTACTATTCACCATAACACTTCTCCACTCAAAACTTTTATAGAAACCTTGATTTCTTTCTTTTGATGTGGTTTAAAGGGCTTGGAGGGATGAATTTTTGGTTTAAATGTTTGATTAAGGTGTGATTGAAGGAGGAAATAAAGAAAAAAATGGGGAAGGAAGGCTTCTTATAGCAGTTGGCCAAAGGAGAAAGGGAAGAAGATGACATTAGTTTTGGTTTGACTAAGAATAGTGAAATCTTAACCCCTTTTATACCCATTTCCTCCAATGGCCAAGATATCTTCTTTTCAAAATCCAATGGCCACCAAAATTTCTTAATTTTAACCTCTCTTATAAAATATCAAAACACCTTAATTAGCATGCACATAAACCCAAAAAATCATACAAATCAGACCTCTTTTAACACTTGCTAAAAAACTAAGAAAAACATATTAAAAAAGTAACTTTTAACTTTACATGATTTAAAAAAAATACTTCCCAATATCTATTTCCAATTCCAAAGCCAATGGACTAGTTGGAATATTTGAATATCAGGTTGTATAAATCCTGAGTCAATTTAAGCAAAAATGAAATATTTTTACGGCTCAGCTATAATTAAGTCACTATTCACGTGACATTACTGTAAAACTTTACTTGCATTTTTAACCACCTTAATGACTTCATTTTTATTTCAAACCTTGCCCAAAATTTTATTATGATTAATAATTCAATTAGTCACTTCAGTGTACCTTAGGTCTCGAGAATACTATTCACATCCTGGAAAGTACTATTCATAACCTTGGGATTTTCAAGCATTATAAGTCATCCAAAATAAGATTTGCACCACTGAGCGATTTTTCTTATTATAAAGCTTTTCCTTTGCGTGGGCTTAAGCTGGGATGTTTCAAAAGGGAAAGGTAGAGTCAACACTACATCAGAAGGTTCAGATAGAGCATGATATAAAGATAGAGAGTCTTTATTTTTCTTTAATTATTTATACATATTCTATAAAAGAAGATGTCTATTGTATATGCATAATGTTATATCATAAAAAAATTTGTAAAGAGATGATGTCCTGTATCTAAACTCTAATGATTTAAATAATGAAAATATTGTGTGTGTGTGTGTGTGTTAAGAAACTTTTGAACGAGATTATTGGTTGGCTTAAGATTGTACAGCTTAAAGTTTGAGTTTTTGAGTGATGATTTTTTTAGAGAATGAGGTTTTACAAATGAAGCTTTGAGAATATGTGTTGATATTTAAAGTGTTTTCTTATAGGTTAAACATTTTTGGGTAGTGCTTGTATAGTCATTATGCTGCTAGATTTTTGACATGATGACCTATAAATATTAAATGTTTTAAGATGATAAAAGGTTTTAACTTGGCAAATAAAATGTTTTCAATGAAAAGTAAAATAAGAAAATTTTTAGCTCACATTTATGTATGTTATGTCCTTTTTGTTTTTGTTGTTATATAAATTGTTTGCATGTGTTGTAACACCTTTTCGTCAATTCCTTCATAGAACGAGTAAGGGATGTTAGAGGATGGGACTAGTTCATTAAAAAATGGACTAGAATTGGTCTTTGAATTTTAGCATTCCTAAATGTTTAGGATGGGACTAGAATTTAGTGAACCTTAAACTATCTCATCCCATGTACAATATCTGCAAGTAAGATGTGTTGATGTGTAGTAAGTATACCGAGTCACTGAGACAACTAGAAGGATATACCTCTTATTCTTCTAGGTATTAGAAGTGAGTTTACATCACAATACATGCATGATTTGTTACGATCAATTGTTGATTATTACTTATTTTTTTGTGTTATAGAGCTACTTACACAAATAGGAGTTCTCTAACTAGCTGTAGAGGAAGTTTTAAGAGCTAAAGGCTATCTATGAGATCGCTAAGACTAAAAGTGATAACAAAACCTCATTAGAGAAGGAGGAGAAGGACTGAGATCAAGAATGAGGCCATAGGGTTTTTAAAGAAAAATTTTACTTTTCTATATTTCATTTCCACCACTACGCTGGCAAGTAATATTGAAGTGCAATTTTTGGTACAATTATAGTTTATTTTTGTGTCTTTTTTCTTCCTTTTTAATTGAATTTTTTCAAAAATATTATTTATTTTATTTTGAGTACATGCTTGTTTATGCATTTTTTGTGACATAAAAATAAGCAACCATTAACTTCATAATTCTTTTGATTAGATAATCATAATGTTTGATTGAAATAACGATAAATGAATGTGTTGGCCACCTTCTACTTTGTACTTTCAATTATTGCACTTCTTTAACATAATACATAATCTTATCAAAACATTGGTAATTTCATCCATTCGGATGAACCATCACATCCGATTAGATGAACTTTTTTTTCTTTTTTTTCCAATAAGCTTTTCCCTACTATAAATTAGGTTTAATTATGGCCAAATTTAAACAGCATTCATCTATTCTTGCTAACTCTCCCCTTTCTCTTCTATGTGTCAAATGGCTTCTTCTTTTTCTCTTTATATAAGTGGGCTTATTGATTCTAAAAAATTATGGGAAGATACATTTTTTAGTAGATTTCAAGGGATTAAGTTCTCAAAGAAAGTAAGGCTTGATGAAAACCTCTTAAGCGCTTTATTACATTTTTAAGAACCCATTTTTGAGATCTTTCATTCACACATCATGAACTTTTTCCCTTTCTTGAAGAGCTTTCTACTATTGTTAGGTTTTCCTTTCTTTATTTTGCCTTATATTGCTAACCTAGCTTGAGGCATAATAACACTATAGATATTGTCCATGCATTGAACATTTCTCCTTTTTTTGCTTGTGCTTTGGTCCTCAATGTAGAAATGGTGCCCTTGGAAGCTACACTCGATGCTTTAACAGAGGGAATCAATTTTCTCTAGATTAGGTAAGGGTCATTATAACACCCCTCACCCATTTCATAAGAGAATTTAATAGATCATATAGACACACTATAAAAGCACAAAATAAAGTGAGCTAAAAAATTTCATTTTGTTTTGTTCATTTATCACCAATATAGGGTCATAGTGCATGAAATTCTGATAGCATAACAACTATTTGGATGCACTACCCAAAGCCTAAAATCAAATTACATATCATATATATATAATTAGTTATTTGTGCATCCATATCAACATTAATATCTCA
This sequence comes from Hura crepitans, assembly GCA_948208565.1. NCBI lineage: Eukaryota > Viridiplantae > Streptophyta > Magnoliopsida > Malpighiales > Euphorbiaceae > Hura > Hura crepitans. The sequence goes on along the minus strand of CANXYI012249457.1, from coordinate 6,402 downwards.
ATGTATAATCTCATACAATGTTATCATACATTACTTAAGAATTATTCAAAATTCACATATTGTGAATGGCTTATAAACCATAAATGTGATGCCCCTCCTTCTTATGCTTAAAGGTACCAGATGAACGAGTGCCACATTATATGCTTGTTGGTTTCTATGAGTAGATATAGTGGAAGTTTAAAATTTTTCATAGAAACTAAATAAAAATGTAATCGAAAGTTTTGAACACACACAAATAACAGAAACTGTAGCTTAAAGTATTTTACCATTATTAGCGTAGAGCTCTTTTTTCTTTTTTTTTTTCACCTCATTGGGTTGTCACAAACCATATTGATCCTTTTTAAAACACCTCTAAGGTATCTATACAAGAATTGAGATAAAAGAAAACTTGAAAATCTGTATGCTACTAAGATTTTCAAGACTAAAGGAGAAAAAAAGAAAAACTTGCCATTTACTAAGGAGGGTGTATGCATAAATAGTAGGTGTGGAGGCTCTTAATTAATCTGATCATTATATGTCATTTATACATAAAATATTATATCTAGTGTTAAAAATCTAACCTAGCTTACCCATTAGGTGGCCCACGAATTTAGCCTTTTACAAATCATGTATATAAGCCAAATTTTGGGCTATGCATATTTGCACATGAGGCCTATTATAGGTCACCTTATGAGACTCTTCTAGGTCCCAATTTAGATTAGCTCTAGATTTGATTTATAGGCTTTTTAACGCTTAAAAGGTTCTTTAAATTTTAGATTAAAAGTATACTTAGCATTGGGCCTCTAAGGCCTAATTCCACTAATCCCTATATGGGTCAGAATTGGCCAATTGGACTCTAAGCCTAGTTGTTTCTTTCTTTCTCATTTCTTTATCATTCAATGAATCTTATGTGATTGAATTTTCAAGCACTTTGAATCAACTTAGTTATTTAATCATGTGACCCTATGGGTTTTTGAAGCACGTTGGCAGTATATAGTGAATTAGAATCCTAGTCTAACTATAACTCTTATTGTTTAATCACATTGAATCCATAACTAATTCCCAATTAAAAATTCATACGTGTACAAGTCATGAGAGATATATAGCCATACATCAAACTACCTAAGGGTTAAAAAGTCAAGTGGTTTGACTTAACATTTACATATCCAATTACCGTGTAATAAACTCCTTTCAACATATTTTATCTCACTTAGGTTTGACAATGGACTTGTGTCAACTCAATGCTTCAATTAAGTCTCTCTAATTGGGCCCTGAATATGTTAGTTCTAATAGTTTTATCTTTATCCTTAAAATGTACTTGTGAATCTATTACACCCCTTACCCGATTTGATTGTCATACCCGAATAAGAGATGACACCACCTTGTTTGTCTTGTCCTTAACTTATTATCCATTTTAAATCTTTTAATCTTTCTAAGCCCTCTTTTTTTATCTCAAATTTGTAAAAATCTATTATCATACAATTGCTAAGTAGGTATAATCAACCCTACAGTTCATTTAATGAAAATCTAACAATATAATAGTTGACCAGTAACACTAACCAAATAGAACCTGTGAAAATCAACACTCCTATATCATTTCATACTCAGTCCATAACATTAGATCCATCTGATCCCTCTCTGATCACATCATTATCTTATCACACTTGTCATATGCACATAGTGCTAGCATTAGGAACATCCTGATGTTATTCACATTACAAGTATATCGATTTATACTGAGCATTCTTACTGTTACCATACAAGTTCAAATATGCATTCATACATTCTATTGACACACTTAAATTACTTTATTTACATATATAGGTTTAGGCTTACTCCCTTATATTGTACATGAGTGCCTGTCTATACATAATTGTATATAGCATAATAGTAATACCAGAAGTGTAGCTCCTTGATCAGCACTGCTCTGTTTAAGGTTATTACCTTGACCTATTATCTATTACCTATGCATCACAAAAAATGATGCACTAAGTAAAATGTTTAGTGGTGTATTCAATGAAATATGCATTATATGTAAATCATCATTCTCTATTGATGCTTATACAATCCATGCACCTTCACAATGTATAAAACAATCATGCTCAATTAACTAAACCCAATTTATAATTTAAATATTCAAGACATGTCTTACTACTCTATAACCCTACCTTTCAATTAATATAGTCTTCACTATTATCTTATCATTCCTTATCTATAGTGTTAACTCACATAGTCCTTATTTACTTTACTTTTGGTTACCTATCTATTATTTACACTTAGTTAAAATGGAGATTATTATTATTGTCATTATATTATAGCCATATTATCTTATCTTACTTGTATGCCATTTTATTTATAGTTTAAGTTACTTATGTTTGGAACCTACAATACTAATTTATTTCTCACGATTTATTTATTTACCCTTAATTAAATTTCTAGTTAACTAGTTCTCTTACATGATATTAGTATTAAACTCTTGTTAGACTATTTAAGTTTACATTAATTGTGTTATTTTATAACCATATCTCATTTAGCCATTTTTGTAATGCTAAAAAAATACTGGTGTTATGAATAATACTTTCTAGGATGTGAATACTGTTTTTTAAGACCCGGGTCACACTAGTCTTACTAAATGAAAGTATTAATCATAATATGATTCTAGGAAAAAATTAAAGTGAGAATGAAGTCATTAAGAAGGTTAAAAATGAGGAAAGTAAAGATGAGGGACTAATAGGATACAAAGATGAAAGTTCGAGGACCATTGAGGTAAAGAAGGGAGAGGTCAAACTATCCTATATAAGACAACATAAACTTGAGTTAAAGTAGCAATAGTGCAATTTCCCTTTCTTCTTCCCCTACTAATCGATGCCATTTTGCCTCCTTATAATCCTCCATTTTTCTTTTTTCTTTCATCATTTTACCCTTTAATTCATCTTTTAACCCTTAATTTCTCACCTCTAAAGTCTTTAAAAACCAATCCAAAGAAGAAAATCAAGAAAAATTAAGAGATTTTCATGATTTATGTTATGGGTAAATAGTAACCCAATTTTGAAGAAGGTAAAATTTCTTTAATCTAATATTTTTCTAGTGCTTTAGACATGCCTAAGAACAAATTTCTTAAGTTAGATTTGGTTTTGAAAGTATGTGTGATTTATTGTGGTTTTTTGTATATTTTTCCTATGTGTGTGTGTAGAGAAAGAAGAGTCAAGGAACAAGAAAGGGAAACAGAAGGCTTAAAGTGTTTTAGTGCTATGGAAAAACTACTTTTGTTATGTGTAATCCCTAGGATATACATTGTGTGTATGTGTTCCTACATTTAAAGCTTATGTTTGTGTATGTAAGTGTATAGATGTGAGCATTAATGGCTCTATTAAGTAATAAATGATGTCTTGCTATTATTAATGTGCTAAATTTCATGTTATATGATGAAATGGATGCAATGATAAGGAATGGTAGTGTTGGCCTAAATGCCTTAAGCTATATGCCTAACTTGTGTGTGAAAGTGTAATGCTTGATAATGAGTTATGTGTTAAGAAATGAGGTTAATTATGATTATGTGATGAAAGGAATATAAATGTTAGTGTGATGATGATATGGGCCAAATGCTCTAGTGTGTGCTTAAGAAGAATTATGCGAACCTAATTGGTATACAAGTATGCTACATGAGGATAGTTAAATATGGATGTAATTATGTGTTATAATGAAAACATAGGATATGGAAACTATATGGTAGCTGAATGGTGATAATGAAATGCTTATAGGGTTATGTCATCTAAATGATGTTTAAATAAAGTGAATTACCTATATAGTGTCTTACGTGTTTATAATATGTATGTTATTATGTTAAAAAATAAGAATACTATATTTTGAGTGTGAGATCCATGTATGGTCGAATGCTTGGTGGAATTGGTAACTTGACATGATTGATACTAGTTGAATAATGATCTTTATAATTAGGTTACAATCATAACTAGCTATGAAATGAGATAATGCATAATATATATTAATTTTTGACAAAACTAAATCTTAAATGAAGTATGGGTATGGAATGTTATGTGTGGTATGGAAAGTGTTATAGTAAATGCTTTATGCATGAGAATGATGAGCAAATGATTTATTGTGATGATGTAAGAGATAATAACATATGATACATGGTTACTAGTATATGGTATCATGCAAGTAAGACATGGTCAAATCACTTTATAGGTAAAATTATATTGAGATCTCATGAATGCTCATACAATGAGTATGGTTTAATGAAGTTCCTAAAGAGAGAGAGTATGTGATGATGAGAAAAAATGAAAATTGAATTTATTTTCCCAAAGGTCATTTGTTGACCAATTCAAGCACAAAAGCCTAGCTAATCTACATTAAAAAGGCAAAACTAAATTAAATATGGTGATTTATCCTTACAGATTATACAATCTAGATTGGATAGATTGACCAGTCAATTAGGGATAGATAGCAGCTGCTAGGATACCTCAGTGTTTATAGGTATGGTATAATAGTTGTAGGGTTAGGATAACCATTGTACACACACACAAACATATATTCTAGGTCTAGTACAGTGATTGTAGGGTTCCATGAGGCCATTGTACATACCTAGGACTAGTACAAGAGCTGTAAGGTCTAGAAGGGCCATTATACACACGTAGGTAGGTGCAGCTGTCAGAGGGTCTTCGTGGCCACTGCACATTATGACCTCAGTGCTCAAATAGTCCCATTATCCAGTTTTGGAATGTGTGTCTTTTAAGTATAATAATAATAATAATAATAATAACAATAATAATAATAATAATAATAATAATAATAATAATAATAATTGTAAATAAAATAAATGAGTTTAAATTTGGATTAACATGATATTGGACTTGTTTGATGTATAGTTATATAGTTGATATATTATGATAGATAATCTTATGTATATGATGCTTCTGGATATATTTATATATTGCATGAACAATTAAATGTTATGGAGAGATGAATTGAATAATTACCATATTTTATTTATTACTTTTATAATGTGAATGTTATTATTGCATGTTTTCATGCGAATGTGTAAGTATATTGTATCTATTACACTACTAAACATATCACTTAGCACATCATTTGTTCTTGCAATGCATATGTAACACCCAAAAATCTCGACATAGTGAATAGTGACACCTAAGAGTTATAAATAGTTACTTTTGGGAAATGATAAGGAATTTCTTACTAATCAAAGGATAAAGTTATAAGTATATTGTGGTTACAATTTTGTATGAATGTAAGGACATTTGAAAGTCTAACGAGTGATAATGAGCAAGATTATGAATAGTGAGATCACAAAGACCTAAATAGTGAATCTCTAAGTCATGAATAGTGACACTATGTATGGGAAGGGTTTTTAACCCTATTGATAAAGAGTTTATGTGGTAAGTAGTCTATTAATACATTTTGGTGATGAAATGAGAACATTTAAATGGAAATCAAATGATAACAAGTCTATACATGAATAGTATCTCTTGAGGATGAATAATATCTCTCGAGACTTGACTTGAATTGGTATTACAAAATGATGGCATTAATAGTGAGACATTTTTGGGTGAAGTTTGGAAAGGAAATAATGTCATTAAGAAGGTTAAAAATGAGGAAAGTAAAGATGAGGGACTAATAAGATATAAAGATGAAAGTTTAAGGAGTTTGGGGATAACAGAGAGAAAGTTAGGGGACCATTAGGGTAAAGAGGGAAAAAGCCAAAATTTCTAATAAAAGCTAACTTGCCTTTTTAGTTAAGGGGAATAGAGTAAAAACCACCCTTCTTCTTCTCTAAATAGCCAACATTTTCTCTTCCTCTTCTCCTCTATTTCCTTCCCATTCCTCCTCTAAACAAGCCCCAATCTCTCACTTTTAAACCCTTAATTAACCCCTCTATAGTCTCTAAAACCCCATAGAAGTAAGAAAATAAGGAAATAATGGTAGATTTATAATGAAGATCAAGTGGGTGAATAGTACCTTTTTGAAGGAGGTAAGATTTTTGCGATTTAATATTTTTCTAATGTTCTATGAGTGCCTAAGAACACATTTATCAAGTTAGATTCAAGTTTGGATACATCTATGATTTATTATGAAATTTTGAAAGTTATGGGATAAATAGTAACCAAGTTTTGAGAAATGGTTTATTTGTGGAGTTTTATAATTTTAGGGTGTCTCTAGGATGCTAATAAGTGTTCTATAAGATTAATTTGATGATTGGTGGCATATTATAATTGTTGTGAATTTTTTTATTGTGGTTGAGGTTTATGCCTAAAGAGGAAAGAGAAAGAATCAAGGGGAAAAGGAAATTAAAGGCTTGGGGATGCTCTTTGGGAGTATTTAAGCTTAGTAAGGTATGTGTATCCATGATAATATGAATTCACCTTAAATTGTTATTACAAAGTGTAT
>CANXYI012249394.1:0-10853 GCA_948208565.1 Hura crepitans | reverse complement strand
TAGCCCTCTACACCATCTTCTACTAATGTGGCCCCTAGAATTCTCATAGTCATGCCCTACATGAACTCCAGATCATCTATATACCTCTCGAATAGCATCGAGTTTGAAGGATTCAAAGGAATAGGGCAAACATCAAGCCTTAAATGCTAGCTCACAATTCTCTTTCCCAAAAACTAGCAATAGGTCTCTAGAGTACTCAGCAGAAGGTGGCGGAATGATAAGCTTCTAATAAAGTGCAAGGGAGTAGGCAGTTCTTCGATAGGAAAGACCCACAAAGCTAAGTTGACCTATACAAGTAAGTATTAATTACATGTGAATAAGTAGCTAACAAAGATTTTTGACTTAATGTGCAGGAAACACTTACATCGGTCCAAACCTAGGAGCTAAGATAATGGTGGTGCTGCATCAAAGAAGACATATTCCATAGACCCAAAGAGGGTCACACCCATCTATCCATCATCAGATAGTGGCGAGGCACATCCAGCTTACAAGGATGAGCTAATAAATGAAGCTCATAAACCCACACCTGAAATGACAAAAGATAACAAAGTTATGAAGAAGCTTTAAAGAAACATAAATTCATAAGGGGGAGTTGCTTACCAACACGCTTGACACGAAGCCCTAGATAAACCAGTGGCTTTTTTTGGTCCACACAACTATGTCCAAACTCCTAAACATCCACCCAAGAGAGGAGTAGCACTAGTTCCAATTGCCAATCTTGTCAACTTCCTCTAAGATAGGAAGGAAGCTCTAGCTCACCATGCTATTGGCATTGGCAAAAATGGTGGTACCTATCAGGTAGAGAATGAAGCAATGGGTATACTAATCAACCTCTAGTTGACTCAAAGGGGACTCTTCCCCCCCATTTCTTCTGCAGTTAGTGCAACGAATGCTTCTAGCTCTATCTTACGGAACGAAACCTAGTAGTTCTTTCATCTCCTACAACCTTAATGATGGGTGACAATAGCAAGCATTAAAAGTAATTACACGTCATGTGCAGGGTGCTCCAGTAATGAAGGCCCAGTCGAATAGAGTAATCATCATCTTGCCAAAATGGCAAGTGGAAGGTGTGTGTGGTGTCCATCCACCTATCCAATAAGGCCCTCAAAGTCTATAAGTCATGATTAAAGTCTCCATTAATGAGATGGTCCAAGAAGGTTTGAAAGCCAGTTGCCCGAACCCTATTCTTTCTCGACACCAACACAGTAAAGTACCATTGCTAGGGTCTAGATAGAGTGCCCCCACACTTGAGATGCATCTACAATAGAAAAAGAAGCAAGAGTTAACAAAAGCCCATATGGACTAATATTTTAAAAATAGGCCTGCATAGACTAAGCAAAATAAATAAGCTTAGTCTGAACGAATCACGTTCATAGGTAAGCAAGTGTTCACACGGACTACACTCACAAACACACAAAAGTCAGTACAAATTACATAACATAGCCATCCATAGGTGCACACGGACATAACATAACTATCCACAGGTCTGCACAGACTTTATAAAATAGATCATGCAGAACAATTACATAACATATTCTATAAAGAGATGAAGACCAAGTCCACACGGACCAACTGCCTTAATGAAATAGGTCCGCACAGACCAACTGTGCCCTAGCAAACTAAGTTCACATGAACTTATTGAACCAAAAAATTTTCACAACTCAAAAATGAAGGAAAACTTGATTAGAATAGTAATGGGACACACAAAGGAAAGAAAACACACTTGAGGGTAGACCTTTAAACTGGTGTGGTGTGTCAAGTCTACCAAAATAGGGATCGAGTCACCAAACACAATCTAATTCACAATAGCAGCATTTCGTGGTCGGTTGATGGTAATAGATGGTACAAAATTGACCGGAGTTGACATGGAGATGTCCTTTGGTAGATAAGAAGAAGGGTAAGACCTTTTGCCGAATAAAAGAAGGATGATAGTTGGAGTTCCTTCACTATCACTGAAGAGGACGAGTGAGAAGTGCTAGCAACATTAGAAGCCATCAAAAAGTTGCCTGCTTGAGAGAATAAATAACAAAGAAGGGAAACCAAAAAGGATGCAAATGAGAAATGAGGGGGAAAAGAGACAGTTATAATTCTGTTGTGATAAGTCCATATGGACTTCTGCATTGTTAGTCCGTATGGACATCTTCCCAAAAAGTTTGCACGGACCTTCTTCTACCTTGTCTATAAGAGTCAGTCTCATAATTAGTCCATATGGACTTTCTTCAAGATTAGTCCGCATGGACTTTTGACTGCCAAATTCAAAAGAAAAGAAAGAGAGAGAGGAAATACCTCTCAGAGGTCAAAATTTTTCTGTAACAATTTTTCATAATCTAATTAACATTTTATTTTGCAGCATTAACTTAAAGTTCTATCCACAATTTTGGATAAACCCCGAGTTCAATCCATTGATTTTGAATGAACCATAAGTTTAATTCACTAATTCTGGATCAACCACGAGTTCAATCCACCATTTTAGGTTCAGCCTTGTAAGCCAATCCATCATTTTGGGTTCAACCTTGTAAGCCAATCCATCATTTTGATTTCATGCCTTATAAGCTAATCCAAAATCAATATCAAAGTCTATGTCAGAGCTCACTCAACAATAGTATGAGTAGAAGAAGTTGACAAGTAAATATCCATGACTTAGATACTTTGATATATATACTGTTGATACATAGCACACACTAAAGTGGGGGTAATTGTAGACATATCACTTTTGATCTGTGATGATAGCTAGAGATAAACTCTTAAGCATAGCACAAAGCCATCAAGAGGTAGGTCTGCACGGACCTACTACCCATGTTCGCATTGACTAATTAAGTGAACATGCCAAAAATCCAGCCCATGAAGCCTATAAACCAGCATACCAAAAGCTTAATCCATGCAGATTAGTATGGATAAGTCCGTATAAACCTACCGACGAAAGAAGCATTTTGGAGGTAGAATTCTGCCTATTCAGTCTAGAAGCCAGAGTCCCATTGGGATGGGGATTCCTTTCTGGATGAAAATAGGAAAACCTAAAAAAGACTAAGTATATGAACTTCTCTATATCAAAAGAGAAAAAAAGTGGCTAAAAATTAGAGTAAAAAAAATACATTCCAATGAAAGAAAGTATCCAAAAAATTATGAGAGCTTGATCCAAAAGCAATTCAAACCATCTTCACTTAAATCTTAAGACCTTTGTCCTATTGTTTGAAGAGACTTCTTGTTCAGGCAATATCTAAGGTCCATTATATGTTTCTTGATGTTTTATAGGCCTATGATCTCTAAAATTGATACTTAAGTGAGGTGGTACTTTGTTATCTCCACTTCCATTCATGATGAGTAGGTTATTATAGCTATATGTAAGATGTAAAATTGATCCTTATAGCCAATGTTAAGTCTGTGGTATTGTGTTAATAATCATCACATGAATCTGATTATATGCATGGCTAGGTCTGCATGGACTTAGTTCTTTTAGGCATAAGCATGATAAGTTAGTCTGCACGAACTTATTTCCCTTATATGAATATGACAAATTGGTCTGCATAGACCTATATCTATTGAGCATGATTTTGTGTTTTAAGTATCTTGCTATATGCTAATTGATAAACGTGAATAATTCTATTTGTATGTTGATGTTGTATGTGAAGGCATGCATATATGTGCAAAGGATTAATAGTTAGTCCACACAGACTTATATATGATGAATTGTATGATAGCCCTTTAGAATATGTTTTGTTTATACAATCAACTGTTCTAGATCCATATGTTTTAAATATGCTAATATTCTATTTATTATACATTAATGTTTATATAACCTCGATTCAACTTTGTTTGACTTCGTTGTCATGTGAGTTATTGACTAAATTTGCTTACTGGAATAAAATTGGGATGGACATGACTTACCCTTAGAAATGGTCCACATGGACTAAGATGAGACCTCTAGAATGTCTGTAAGGACTAGGTGATGTAGAAGCGGGACCATTTTAGTGTTATGATTTGTTTTCTTTGGTTATGTACTTATTATACATTTTAGTATGTTTTGGGGTTGTAATAGCCAGTAAATAACTTGATTTACATGCTAAAAATTAACTTTCACATCAAATGATTTTATATATAATAAATTGGTGTTTTCTAATAAAATATATTTATATTTCCTTAATCAAAAGTCAAACAAAAATGCATTTCCATAAAGGCCGATCTCTAAGAGATGGGAGTTGGACAATTATCGCCAATTCCTATGGAATTACAGGTAATTGTCAGGTCAAATAACAATTAATCAATGACCCATATTTTGGATGTGCATATATGTTGTATTTTGTAAATATTGTAATTTACTTCCTTTATATGCAAAAGTGATATGATTTAATTAAAGATGATGCATGCTTGATTGATAAGGGACTAATAAATGATACAATATACATAGATAACATATTATAAGGGCATAAATAAGATCTGAAATTTTGAACTTTTTAGTATAAAAGATCAAAGATCCTGGTATAGAGGCTAGGTGGCGACTCCACTAACCACTCTCATCCTCGATAAAAATATCATAATCTTTACACTGAGGTCTTGTGATAGACCACTGCATTGTGCTAGTGCAGTAGTTAAGGTCCAATTGTGTAACACCCCCCTACCCATTTTCTATGAAGACAGGTAAGGTGTGCTACTTCTCGTGAGGTCACCCATCCTTGGATTTCCCTAAGGATCTTTCATTTAACCTTTATCACTTTTAACATTTCCCAGTCTAGAAATTTCTTTTAACAGTTCTTATGGTTTAAATTAAATCTACTAGACATAAGGTTCTTTCATGACTAATCTTACAGTTAATTTATTAGCCTAGGCTTTATTCACTACTACAGATTCAATTATATTACCATTATCTATAATTACTATCTCAACAACACTACCATTACTAATCTATCTGCCTCAACAATCATATGTATGAGTGCTTCTACATCACTTAACATATCGTCTATTCATATAATGGCATACCTGGACAATAGTCATTTGTGCCACTGGTTGTCGGCTTCAAGCCTTCATGCATCAACCACCTGCACATTGAAAACCCAATATACTGAGTATGCACTCAGTGGTGAATTTAACCAAACATACCATGTAGTTTTCTTATTATTTCATATGCAAGCACACAAGTCACACTAATACTATTCTTGTCTATGATATCTCACTCTTTTTATTTCTATCCTCGATTTATACTCACTTATTCATAAACTTTACTCGAGATTAATCTTTCACCTAACCTAAGGGTTCTTAAGAAGTTCCCTACCAGTTATGGCTTCAACATCTCTTAATCTTCATCTATCCCAATCTATCCTCTCACATCTGTTGTTACTGTATTCTCATAGATTCTCTTTACATATTTTTCTCAATTTATTCATTTGCTTACTAAACTACCTCTGTTCTTCAAACCCATGTAATAGGTCTCTATGTGTAAGTTACTAACCCTATTATTCCTATCCTGCATAACTTTATTTACTTTTATATACCTTTATGATGTCCCATTACATTCACCTACTTTTATTTTATCCTCAATCCTCTAAGTTATTTCATTATTTCCCTAATGCATGTATTCATAATCTTTAACACTTTATGTCCAGTCTTTTATCCCCTTAAGTTCACTCATCATATTATGCAAGTTACATCATTTTGTTAAAAGATCCATATTATTCTAATTAATATATTTAAGCACATTATATTCATGGCCCATACCAGATAGACGACACTTAAAGACATAGGATAACGGGACTACCCTATGTAGTGGCACACTTTTAGGGCCTAGTTAGCTGCACCTACCTTGCCAGATACTCAAAGACCCATCCGAAGACCACTCCCAATACCGGACTAGCAGATACTCAGGGACACATCCGTAGACCACTCCTAATATCCATAAATAAAATAATTAGGGAAAAGGATAGATACTCAGGGACTTGTTCGTAGACCTCTCCCAATATTCATCCTCAATACATGGCAGTAGGCCCACAGAGGACCGACTCCCTAGCAGCTGCTAATCCTTAGTTGACCGATCAACCCATCCAATGGGTGTCTAATTGATGGGCCATTAATCTTTTACAACAATAATTATCCTTAACATCACATCATCTCTTAGGGGTACATTGTTATTTTTTAACATGCTTAATATTATTAAATTTCCCTTTCTCATCATTTCAACACCCCATTATGCTTATCTCACCATCTCAGATATAATAACATTGTTACATCATATTTCAGTCACATTGTTCCATCCAAAATATACATAAGTCCATGCCATACCCACTATCATTTATTAGTGGCATATTTCATTCATTCTATGTTACCCTATCAAATCAGTCTAGCTTTATATTTAGTTCCATTCACTTTATTTCTTACATTCAATTATTTATTTTCCCATATATTTCATGCATTAATTCTAATAATTTCCACAAGATTTTATTCCATACCCTATTATTTCATTTATGTTTTGTATTTCATTACACTCGTTAACTTCCAATTTTAATGAATCATTCTTATGGTTACTGGATTGATAGAATATTTCTCCCTTATTCCACGAATTTTTTTAACTTGATATTTTATTGTATTCTTTAGAGTGATTATTCTGTACTTATTATTTTCTTTCAAGATTGTGTCAATTAATTCTTCTTTTGGTGATTTCCATTTCCCATAACACTTGTATTTTATGCCCCCTTAGATTATACCCATTTTTATTGCACCTTAATTTATTTTTTTCTAGACCTCACATTTTTCTGTCAGATTTTCAATAATTTAATTAATTCCCAGATTCAATTTGGTCTTTCTAACTTTATCCGATTGCCTTCATATTTTACCAAATATTTTATTTATTTATTCTCATGTTAAAAGGACACAAATTTGAATTTATTTTGTCCGGGTAATTTTTCCTGGACAGTTATGGATCATCGGAGCCCTAGACAGTTATAGGCTCCTCTCGCGTAAAATTCACTATTCATTTGGTATCCTTTTTCTTTACAATTTTCTCCACCTATTTTTTTTCTCTTTATTATTTTAAACCACACTATTTCAATTTTACCTCACCCCATTCATTTCTTTATCACCTAATTTATTTTGTAACCCATTAGTTGGACATAAAAATTTTATTAACATGTATCAATTTAAATTGCCCTTTTTATGACATTTTTCTCCCCCTTATTATTTTCCATTTCCTTGCATCTATCTTCTCCCTCTACATACATCTTTCAAACCCCATTTTTCCATGCTCACATATATGATCATCACATGGCATGTATGTGACCATACATGCATCACATATTCCCACATCCCATTCACATCTATATCATTCTATTTCCATTAATTACACACCCTCACATCCATTTACCACCCATATCACCATGTTATGCCTATATACCCATACATGACATATACATAGTCATGTATGTACCACATGCCTATAAATCCCATTCACATACCAAACACATCTCTACCATCCTAATTCATCAATTTACATACTCTCACATATATTTCACATGCATATACACATGCACACACATAAAACTACCATTTCCATACACACTTTCTCATGTTCAACAATACTAAATCTCAATATACATGTTAAGTTTGGGTAAATTACATCCAACTGTTGTCATTCTATAGTAACTCCAAAATCCTTTAGAATCCTTTTTCCTCCACTTGAATCACCATTCTCCATTTTCCATACAAGCCACCCAACTTTGAAAAATTCTACAAAATTGCACACAACTCCAAATCAAAATCCAAAACCATAAGGATTTTTAGAATTCCCTAGGCTATCCATACCAAAAATAAAAAAGAGTTTCAAGGCCATTTACCTCATTTGGGCACTATTCACCCAAGTGTGAAGTCTCCCAATTTTGAGCTTCCTTCTTCAATATCTTGAGTGATTTAGCATCTAAATTTGATGGAGGCTCTAATTATATATATTTTGCATGAAATTTGGTGAGAAATAGGAGAGAAAAAAAGCCATAAAAATGGAGAAAATCATGGAGAAGGTTTTGACCAAAGAGGTTTGGGGTGGAAGGAAGTGGTTTGGTCCATGGTTAAGGGTTCATTTATGAAAATTCTAGAATAAGGGATGGGCTAGACCCATTCGATTGGGCCAAATGGCCCTTAAACCATATTTGTGCCTTTTTATGTCACCTTTTTGGGTAAAAATTCATAAAATATTCCACATGTCTCCAAAAATTCCCATTTTAGTCCCAAAAATTCTCACTTACTGCCATTAAGGCCCTTACAAAATTTTAGCTCAAAACTCCTTCGGGAGCAAAAATCACTATTTACCATAGATCGGGTTGAACATTCAAATATTTGTAAAATATTCCTTGGTCCTCCCAAAATTCTCAATTTAGTTCTAAAAATCCTCACTTGGGGTCTTGAAGGCCCATGTAAATTTTTGGGTCAAAAGTCAATAGTTGACTTTTGACCCCTATTCACCCACCAATATAAAATATTCAGAAAAAATATCTGTTAATCTCATAAAATTATACTTCCTTCTTTATCATACTCAGTGAAATTTTTGAGGTTCAGGGTATGGTATTTTCGAGACCATCCGGACAATTTTCCGGATCTCGAGGCTTTCTCGGCCTAACCTGATTTTATCTCCGCAAACAAAAGTTCTTGACACGAAATGAATTATTAGTTCTACTAAAATTTTTATTTCATTCGTTTCGACTCTTTTCAGGCTATTCAAAGTTTCTCGACCAATATGCTAATCAACAGACTCAGAGTAATGACCTGCACCATAAGGAACACTACTTAGGCCTAGAATACCCTGTTCATATGATTCGAGTTTTCGGGCATTACAAATTGTGGGCCATTGCACTAGGTGGGTGCAACCATCGAGGTCTAAAATGTAGGCCATTGCATAGTCTAGATTTCTCTTGTAATCTAGTGTTTTAAAGTGTCGTCTTTTCTAGCTGGGCCTGAAAAATAAGATAAATATCATAAATGGTGACAGTAATTGATGAATAGAAATTTATAAAAAAAAGAAGTCTATATCTTGAAATTTATAATTAAATTAATGAGATAAGAAAATACATTATTATTATTATTATTATTATTATTGTTGTTGTTGTTATTGTTGTTGTTGTTGTTGTGACACTGTCGCAGTATATTACCTGACGCACGCATGACTGGTATGATGCATATGTGACTGCATGACATGCTTTTATTGTATTAAATTCACCACTGAGTATTGCATATTAGTGTTCTAATGCATAGGTAGTAGATAGTATAGTTGGTCAGCCTCAGTAAAGTGTTGTGGTGTAGTAGACTAATTTTGAGGGTATATTTTTGTTCTTTTTATGGTTTAGAAGGCACTTATGTAATTCCTATAGGGTTAGGTTTAGTTTTTGTAAGACTGAATGTTTATGTCGTTGGTATGTTGATGGATTTATATGATATATGGTTAAATTACACTGAATGGTATTAATATTTATATTCAGATGTTTTATGGGCCTAGGGTTTTGTGTGATGATATTATGAAGTTAATTATGATATGTACATTGATATTAGAGGGTTAGTATAAAGATTTAAGTAATATCTGAATGAAAAATATGCTTGTCTATAAGTGTTAAATGAATAAACCCTTAGAGTAATACTAGGATGGGTGACTTAGGGGAAGGTAGCACCACTAGTCTGGGTTCTTTGGAAATCGGGCTAGGGGTGTTACAAAGGCTACCTAATAAAATATTTGGATGACAAGTGACGGTTATCAGGTGAGTGACAATGACATTTATAATATTAAAACATTTAAAAAATGATTATTTAAGAGAATTTCATAAATAAATTAGAAATTTTAATTTTTGAAATTTTAATTAAGTAATAAAATGTTTTAATAAATTTCTAGAGTTAATCATATAGCATATAATGTCATGCCTCGACTTTTGGTTTGATTTTTCTTAAGATAAGAATGGGAATTTAAGGAAAAAGTGGGGAATAAAATAGATGTATAGATCGAGTTAAGTCGGTTGGCATGAAAAACAGAGTGAAAAATAAGCGAGGGACATAATGGTAATTTTTGAAAATGACAAAGGGCAAAATTAAAAAGTGTAATAAAAGACCTAGAAAAGAGTGAAACAAGTAGGAAAGGGGAAAAACATAAGTGCAAAGTGTGAAGGTCATAAAACTATGAAAAAGAAAGAGGCCTAGGACATGGTCCCGATAAATAGTGACACCAAGTCGTGAATAGTACTTCCTGAGGCCTAGGTAAACTAATTGAATAGAATGAAAGGAAATAATATGAATTAATTTTGGGTGAAGTCTGGAACGGAAATGAAGTCATGTAAGTGGTTAAAAATGCAATCAGAGTTTTTATGGCGGTGTCTCGAGAATAGTTACCTAATTTAAGTTGAAGGATAAAATATTCAATTTGAGCTCAAAAAAAATCTAAAAGTAGCACGACTTTATAGTAAAAAAATCTAACTAAGCCAATGGTACTGAAATTGAAATTTTTTGACAACATGGAGTAATTTATTTAGATGAAATAAAATCATGATTTAGTGGATTCTTCTTAGTTTTAAATTATGAGATTCTTGGGACTTACTAATTGTGGAATTTCTAAATTTTTAGTGTTAAGAAAGGAATTAATTAAAGCCTTAAATGAAAGAATTAATTTTTAAAGAACTAAATTTGTCTTAAATAAATTCTAGCCCTTAGATTGCCATATGGCCAAATCATAGCCTTTGAAAGGTTTAATATAAAAGGGTGGTTTCAAGTGAATTTTAGACACAAGATTAAGTCTTCATCTTCCTCATTTCCTTGCTATGCCTGATGCCATCTCCCATATTCCCCCTCCAAGTTTATGATTTATTTAACCCCTAAAAAATAACCCTAAACCTTAGTTAATA
>CANXYI012249199.1:0-12745 GCA_948208565.1 Hura crepitans | reverse complement strand
TTGCATGGTCACGGATTATAAAATTTTTTTTTTCAAACGATTAATGCATGGCCACAACCACACACAAGTACAGGACGTCTGCAACCGCACAAGCATAATTCCTTTTTGATTGTAAATTACAAAATCATTCATCAAAAATATTTATAATTTATACCCAATGATTTAAGCATAACCGCTCTGATACCACCTGTTAGATCTTTCAATTCATGTTGATACAAATAATATGTATCTAATTCAAGGATCGTATGCAAACTATTGGATAATGAACAATAAGTAGAAAATCATATATGCATGCCTGAATCTATGATTGATGAATTAATTGAAAGGATTTGGTGCTTCTAAGACTTGATTTGTTATCTCGCTAATTTACTTTGTGTATGGGGTAAGGCAAATTGACAACTGAAATCTGACTCAGAAACCACAACCCTAATACGCTTTTATATACTAGGTTACGTAGGTTCCCATAAAACCTAATTTAACATATATTAAGTTTCTACATAATAGAACTTTATACCTAATAGATATCTTTAGAGCTTGAAATTAGATCACTTAAATTACTTTTTTAATTTTGACGGCCCATAATATAATTAATTTAATATGTAAGCCCACTTAAAAGATTAAATCCAACAATTATTACAATATTTTATTTTTACGAACTCTTATTAAAGCTAATCTATTTTATAAAGAAAAAAACACATATTCTTGTTAAAAAGAATAGTTTTATTTTGAATGATTGTGGTGAGATCGGTGCATAAGAGTGTATTTAATTAAGATTTTAAAATTTTTTTAAACAATTTTCAATTATAAATTTTTAAAAATTTTAATATATTTTTAAAATATTAATAATTTTAACAGACTTTAAAAAAACATGAATAATTTTATAAATTTTTTATTTTTATTACTTAAATTTATAAATATTTTATACTTTTATTTTTATTATTAAAATTACCATTTTATAGTAAATTTTAAAGTGATGTAATTAGATATTAAGTTCAAAATCAAAGGAAAAATATGAATATAAATTTGAGTATTGCTTAATTTTATTTCTGCTTATTAACTAGGAATAACTTCAAAATAATACATAAAGTTTGAGTCAATTTTTAATTAAAATCATGTCGTTTAAAATTTAACAATTGAATCTCTAATATTTATGGAGTATTTCAATTAATCTATTTCATCTATTTTTCTATTAAAACTTATGAAAATTGAAAATTTTATTAAAAAAAATATTTTTTCAATTTCTATTTAGTAATTAATGTAATTAAAAATTAATAGTATTGTTTTATAATTTTATAATAAATTGGATAATTTTTTATATTTACGTGTATATAGATAATATTTAATTGTATAATAAAAGAAACATTTAATTTTCCAAACATAATTAAAAAATATAATATTAATTTTTTAATTTTTATTTAGTAATTAATGTAATTAAAGATTAATAATAAATTTTTTTCATTTTTATTAATTAAATTAGATAATTTTATTTAGATTCTCACATATCTATTTTTAATTATTTAATAAAAGAAATATTTAAATTTTATCCGAATATAATTAAATAAAAATATAACGTTTATTTTTAATTTAATTTGATGATTTTATTTAGATTAATTTGTTAAAATTTTGAGTCTATGGATAAAAATCTAAAAATATATTATTTCATATTTTAATAAACTCGATTTTTATTTTTAAATGAGCCAAAAAAAATTAAAAATTTTATGTATATTTTATATATTTTTCATTTGAATGAATTTAGTTTGTTATACAATGACATTAATTTTTAAGATAAGAGCAAAATAAATTTAGAGATGATTATAAAGAAGAATTCTAAACCCTTGAGTACCAATTTTTTTTTTTACTAAAAGTTAATGAATGAAAATTTATGGATCAAGTAAAAAATAAATTGTGAAGTTGAATCTATATAATTTTAACTAAAAAATCTTAATAATCTACAAAAATCACAATACTTAAAAAATAAAGTTAGAATCAAATATATATAAACTTTTAAACTTTTAATTAAATACTTTAAAATTTTTACAAATTTTTAAAAAATTTTAAAATTTATGATGGAATACTTCAATTTTTTAAAATATTTTAAAAATTTCAGTTAAATATATTTAAATTTTTTAAAAAGTTATAATTAGACACATATATGTAAAATAATTAATCACACTTTAAAAGGCGTTGGCTTCTTTTGAGATAAATAGGAAAACCCATGACAAATTGTATCATCAAAAAAATTTTAAGAAGATGAAAGACAATGGTCCCAAATCACATTTTAAATTAATTGAATGACTTAAAGATTTTAATTTTTATTTTTTTTTATCAATTTTACTATAGAAATTTTTCATGTTCTTTTTTTTTTTTAACTCAGATACTGTCAAGTTAATGATCCCACATTTCACGTTTTAAATAGTGGATAATAACAATTTCAGCTTTCAACTTTACAAAAAGAAAATATTTACTTTTGAATTATATTTTTAATCAGTTTTATCTTTAAATTTTTTTTTGTCGAATTACATGCCATGGGGAGGGGGAATATTCACTAAGGGATCAAGACTTACCTTTCATAGGCCAAAGCTGCTACCACTAAGCTGTCCTTTTGAGGGTTTATCTTTAAAATTTTAAAGCGATAATAATATGTTCCTTAATATTTTTAAAATTAATAGATTTTATTCTTAAAATGTTGAAATTTTAAAGATAAAAACGAACCAAAAAAATTTTGTTCCATTTTTAAAATTTATGATAAAAATTAACAAAATAAATTGAAAAGTAAAATCTATTAGTTTTCAAAAGGTTTAGAGTGCAAATTGAATTTAACACTAAATATTGTAAATGATTTTTTCCTTAAAAATCTTCACAATATGGCACACAATTTTAGCAACTCCACAGTGGCTCTGACTTTGCAATTTCCAATCTTTGAAACTGTTGTTGGTATCAGTGATTTCAGATGCCAAATGCTGCTAATAGTTTTGGTTATCTCATTATTAGAGGTTAATTATATAGAAAGTCATTAAATTCATATACTAATAATTAGAAAGTCACAAAAATTTTTTTGTAACAAGAAAATACCTGAATTAATATAATATTTTAAGAAAATTATCATGATCGAAATTTTATCTTTTAGACATTGGAAAAGTGATGTGTCATGACACGTAAGCTAAGAGGTTGAGAGGGAATCCACGTCATCAGGCCATGTCACCTTATGGACTTGAATATGCCACATCATCTGCCACGTAAGATGGATACATCATCGCGTAGTGACCAATACATGCATGACACGTGGGGATATGCTCCCTCCCAAAGTAGTAGCTGTATCCAAAAAAGCAATAATTTCCCACTTTTTCCCTCTACATCATTCTAGTCTTTCCCTTTTTCAAAACCGATCAGTTTCTCTTTCACTATTTCAATTTTATGGGGAAAAAAATTTTGATCTTTGTCTATAATTTATCTTTTATAGAAATCAATCTCTGCTGTATTTATCTTTGCTTCAACATAACACCATAAAAAGACCTTCGAACTTGACATCTCTTTCCTCCAACACAATGCGCTAAACAGACTTCCTTGCTTGACATCTCTTTCCTCCAAGAACGTCTTTTTCTTTTCACCATTACTGCACTCCTTTTGCGTTATTTGCTCGAATTTCCTCTCTCTAAAAACCCAAATGAATATTTTTCTGTACTAAAAGGCTTTTTTTATAATATAGACTGGCGGGAAAAAAAGGAGGGCTTTTGGAAATTAGAAAAAGTGAAGCATTATTTTATCTACATTGGGTGGTTGGGGAGTATTCAAGAAAGTGGAGAAAATTACAATGGAAAGTGCTAGCGGGGCAGATAATCCAATAGGGATAGACCACCTGGTATTAAGATTTAGAGAGGAGAGTCTAAGATATGGTAAGAATATTACTGTTTATGTTTCGGTCTTTGTTATTCTTTTTCATTATTTGTTTTTGTTTTTTTAATTCTTTTGCTATGTTATATGTGAACCTCTATGTGACATTGGTTTGTCATTTTTGTATTCTTTATTGTTGGTAAATGATAAATTAGGGGTTGCTCTATAAACTAAATGTGTCATTTTGCATTATAGAAACAAAAAGTGATTATTTCATTGTGAAACTACACTACAATGGATATTACAATAATCATAAGTATCATTTAGGGGAGGTGGCATGGTTTGATTGGTGCACAACAGATAGTCTTAGCTTGCATATGATAGATAAATGGTTGCAGCATGTGATGGTTGATGGCATAGTTAGGTATTTCTATAGGCAACCAAGGAAAGAACTTAGTGAAGGGCTGTAATGGGTAAATAAGGATTCTGATGTCTTTGAGATGTGTTTAGATGTTGACAAAGAAAGATCAGTAGACTTATTTGTGAAACATTATACTGATGAGGAGATTAAGAACCTTGCAAAATTACCTCAAAGAAATTACACATTGATACCTCAGGGGTCAAATAAGGAGAAGAAAAAAAATACTTTAACAAGTTGGTTAATGAGTTTGAATGCAAAGCAACAAAATATAGTAGGGAATTGCAATCTCATAGAGAAGCTAGAATTAGGGAAGCATTAAGTAGAGGTATACATATAGATGATATTTTAATGATGTTAAGTGTTGAAAGAAGTAAAATTGATGCTTAAGTCAATGAAGGCAGTGAAAGTGAGGAGGCTCTTGAAGAAGGCAGTAAAAGCGATGAAGAAGATGAAAATTATGTTAAAGACAATAAAGAAGAGCAATGTTTAGATAACAATAAAGTGGAAGCTGATGGCAACTGTGGAACTAATGATGATGCCAATTGTGAAACTAATGATGATGACATTTTTAGAGTTAACGAAGTAATGAATGAGAAATTTGTTGATCCAGACTATAATTTACTAGATGGTGATGAAGATTTCTTGGATGTCATTTCTCAACAAAAAAACACTGGTAAGAAAGGGAGACCAGTTAAAGGTGATACTAGACCTATTCAAACTGAGGTTTACATTGTTAATATTAAAAAAGAAGATAGTACGGATTATAAGGATTTTGAGGAGCTTAACACAAGGGATGAAGATTCTAAAAATGAGGGGAAGGTTAAATACCCTGAATTTAATGAGGAGAAACATATGAAAAACCTAATTTTACTTCATGGAATGAAGTTTAGAAGTTTAGCTCAGTTCAAAGAAGCTTGCAAAAATTGGGGGATTAAAAACAGATTTCAATTGTATTTTCCTACTCATGACAAATAAAGAGTTCTATGCAAATGCAAACATCAAGGCTGCCTATTCAGATTTTGGGCAAGTAGGATCAATAAAAAAGACTCTACAATTCAAATCAAGGCATCCAATTTTTAGCACACTTGTTTTAAAGTGTTTATAAATTTCCATTTGACATCTTAGTGGATTGCTAGTAGATACTTCACCTAGTTTAGAGAGGACCCTACATGGAGTTTGAAAGGCATCATAAGTATTATTAGAGATGATCTTGGATATACTATTGCAAAGATGAAGGCATGGAAGGCTAAGAATATGGCCTTATAGTGGGTATATGGAGATAAATGTTTACAGTATTCTAAGTTATTGTCTTATAGGGCAAAGTTAATTAATTCAAACCCTAGTATAAGTGTCCATATATGGAGAGATGAAGGTAGATTCCTTGGGTTCTATGTTTGCTTAAGACCACTAAAGGTTGCATTTAAGTTAGGATGCAGGCCATTAATTGGGATTGACGGTTGTTGGTTAAAGGGCATATACGGAAGGAACCTGTACACTGCAGTTGGAATTGATCCTAATAAGTGCATTTTTCTAATTGCCATGCTGTTATAATGGGAAATGAAAGTATTGACACTTGGAGTTGGTTTTTACACCATCTTGGTGACAACTTAGAAATAAAAAATAGTCATCACATTGCTTTTATGTCTGACAGGCAAAAGGTAATCTTGATGTGAACTTAATTCTTTTCTTTTAATTGCAAACTAATTCTATTTTTTAAGTGAAACTTGTTTATTTTTATGTTCACAAGGACTGATTGGGGTAGTGAGGGATCTATTCCCAGAAGTAGAAGATTTTGTGTTAGACTTATGTATCAAAATTTCTGGGAAAAACATAAGGGTAAAGCATTAAAAGATATGCTTTGGAATGCTGCTAGAGCTACATATGAAGTGAAATTCAAGCACTGGTTGGGAGAGATAGCAAAAGAGGACAGTGAAGTAAGACAATGGTTTGATTACCCTGATAGGCTATATAAATCATGGATAAGATCTTTATTTAGGACTGACACCAAGTGTGATATGCTACTCAATAATTTGTGTGAATGTTTCAGCAAGTCAAATTATTTTCAATTAATTCTTGTCATTTTTTTTATTTTAATTTGTCTTGCATTTTACTATAGGCACATCCTTGATGTTATGGACAGAGCAATTATTACTGTAACACCTCATACTGGATTCCTGAAGAAACTTAATAAGCGGTGCACTTTCCGCCAGGTCACCCATCTTTAGATTTCTCCATCGTCATTCATTTAACTTTTGCTTATTCTACACTATTCAATTCTATCTGACTCTAAATTCCTTCCTGTTTTTCTTACAGTTTGTTTTGGTTAATACCATTATGTTCATATCATTACAGAGTAATTTTAACACAATCAGATATTTCCTAAAAATTCAGTAGCATAACGGCTACCTGGTCACTATCCCAAAATTTTTTTATAACTTGTAAACACTTCTATAACATTTAACACATCTCCTGGACCCTTCTGGTCCCTTAAATATCATCCTATCACCATCAACTGCCACATCGCAAACTCAGGCCTTAGGCCATAACAATCATGTGCATAGAGCCTCTAGCTCACAGATCACCTACATACAATATGTATACACACAAGGGTTTACACTGATTATAAACATAAAGTCTAATTATATATATATACATACATAATTACATTCTTGAGTCCTTTTTATATACATCATATTCTTTTACCCCACACCCAAGTCCATAAAGTGCAAAATTATACACATATACACTATCAACCTTCTCAGACTTGTCCTCTGAACTCCTCACATGCTTTACGAGGTGACATCCTTATTCTTGGCACCTGCACACCGAAACAGGTACTTTAAGTATGAAATACTCAGTGGTGAATTCAAACATTAAAGAATCATACCCAGTAGTTTATTCATGCATAAAAAAATTCCTATTCTTATCTTGTCCTAGGATTCAAGTTTAACTTAGAGTATCGACATGTAAAAATTACCATTTTACCTCTAGTGTCTCTATCTGAAATTTATCCAGTTAATCACTATAACTCATATAAATTATATCTTAGAATTATTATTATTCTTTCATGCATAATCTTTACAGCTTAAATCATTAAACAAAAATAGTGGGAAAAAATTACCAAAATACCCTTATGTTGTAATTTATAGTCATAAGTATATCTATTAAATTTATTCAATTATTTTAACTGGCCCAACTTAGGAGACATCCTTGATAGACATTGGATCTAAAGGAAAGATAAACTGGTGCAGTGGTCCTCATTTTGGACCTATGCCGCTACACCGGCTCAATTACACTCTGGCACCCAAGGTGCGAATAATAAGGGGTTGTTTGCCTAGCAAATTGGTCTGTCCAACAGACTAGTGCAGTGATCCTCAAGGACTTGTGCCGCTACACTGGCATCATATAAATGATTAGTGGTAAAGTGGCTATGTCTGCCCAACAGACTAATACAGTGGCCTCAGTGGGGACCTATACCACTGTACTGGCTCTATCTGAAAAGTAGACAGTATAGCAGTTGCCAAGAATCCCTAAGTTGACTGGTCAACCCATCTAGTGGGTGTCTAACTAGTAGGCCATTTAACCTCAATTAGTGTTTATTTCCTTACTGGTTAACTTTTTATAATATTAGAAACTTAAAAATAAATAGTTATGATTTTTATTACACAATTAAAATTTAGTCGATCTGGTACAACCACAAACAGGCCCTACCAGGTGAATTTCAGAAAATTATATTTAAGGATTTAAAAGCCAGTCATTATAACATGCTAGATTGAATATAATCCCATGAGCATTCCTTAAATCTAGGTTAATTACCGTCTAGAGGATTTAATAGTTCAGGTATTATAGGTCCTTTCCTTACTTTGCGACAAGCAGTTTAAGGTTCATTTCACCTTATTTAGTTTTCAATATTTATTTCATACATTCATAGGCCTCAAGCCAGCCATACTTAGGCCACTAAAAAGGCCAGACCATAGCATACGTGCCACTATAAACAAACACCTTAATATATTAAGTACATAATTTAGGTATATTACTCATTTACAAGCCATGACCTTTAGAGGCAATTACAAGCTACTTTTCATACCTTATTTCTAGCTAAGTTTGAGTTCATTTTCAAGTCATTTTGCATGCCATTTTCTTTACTACATTTCATGCCATCTTAAAATATACATTAATTAAGTTTATGCCAATTCTATACCATGCATTACATGCACAAAATCTCATATTACCCATGTACATCAAGCTTGACCACATGCCATACTTACCATGCCTCCACATGGCACTCATACCTCTCAGCCACTAAGAGATTCATTGCCATTACATGCACTTTGGCATCACTTATCATACATACATCTTCAACATTACCATGCTAGCAAATATACACATATATATACCTCATATCATGAATGCTTAGGACATACATCACACACACATGTACATGCCTTGTTTCACTAAAACCACCCTCCATACATGCATTCCTAGGCCAACCTTTAACTACTACCATGATTCACATGGCATACACCCAATATTCATGCCATAACCTATACTCACACCTCACGGTTACACTATCTCTTCTTGCCAAGCATGCTCATTTCCATCAATTCATAAGTAATTTCATTTCACATCATCACCAAAACCCTTAATTTATACCTCAAGCATTACAAATATACATCAAGCATTATTAACATACATCAAGCATCATAAACATACTTTAACACCCTTGCACATCTCTTGACCAACTAGGGGTTTAACATTGACTTCATTTCTATTCATCAAGCTACCATCCTCCCACTCAAATAAACATGCAATTTAGCTAATCCCTTTAATTCCTTTATACACTATTCACTTCCTCCATTTCTTTTCATGTTTAAAGCTTCTCCACCCTTGTCTAAGCTTCTTCCCTCCTTGAATCACCTCAAAAACCATCAAACCACATGGTATTAGACCTTAGGCATCATAAACAGCCATTTCCAGCCCAAGAACCTCCATAGAAACCAAAGAAGAAGTAAGGAAACTCACCTTTGTACCTCTGCTGGGTTGTCCCTAACTAGTAATCTTTGGTGATTTTTATTTAATTATTGAAAATCCCTTTTCCAGTGCTTCTTCTTCCATTAGTTGCCTAACATATCGAAGTAAATTTTAGAACAAGAAGCTGTAGAAATGGTTGAAGGAGAAGAAAATGGCTCCCAAAGGAAAAGCTGGCATCAGTTCTAGCAGCTAAAAAGAGAGTCTCTCCTCCCTTTCCTTAGTGGAATTTTCCACTTGTCACCTACCTTAGCCACTTGGCTTGGCTCCCCCAGGCTAGGTGGAAAATAGGTGGGTGGGTCCCAACAACTCGAACCATCCCGACCCTTTTTGGTTTTGCGGCAAATTTCAAAAATTCATACGGACCTCAAAAAATTATGCTGTTTATTTTAAAATTCATATTTTAATCTCCTCTATATGCTCATAAATTTTTGGGGCCAAATTCTATTGATAGGGTAGTTTTAGATTGCCTCAATTTGCGTGCTAACCCTAAAAAATTACGAGAATTCACAAACGACCTTAGAATCCAAAAATTTTTTCACCAATGAACTCAGTGGAATTTTTGAGCTTCAAGTTCCACTATTTTTGGGTCCTTCCGGGCACATCCTGAGTCATCCCCAACCCGAAAATTTTTTATTGCCCCAAGAGGCAGGTTATAGTTCGAAATGAATTATTGGTTTTGCTAATTTTTTAAAATTTGCATTTTTCCTCAAATTAGAGCCCCTTGAAGTTTCATGACCAGTGTCAGTGCCTCAATTTCTGTGTAAGTGACCCGCACCCTAGGTATACCTCCTGGACCTAGTGACACTGTTCATGAAGCCTCGAAGTATGAGCATTACAATTATAAAGTTGGAGATGATAAAAGCCAAACTAATGAATTTGGCATAATATATTGAATTTGGATATGTTTTTTTGCTAAAGTTAGTTAGAAATCACATTGAAATTCTATAAAAAATGGCCTTTATGATCGTGATCCCTTGGGTCTTACGACTGTGAGCCCTCAAGATCCATGAACAATAAGGCCCATCTGAGGGACCTTATAGCTGTGACCCCCTTTAGATAGCCTAGGTATTATGATATCTTTTAAAAATTCTAATATTTTTGAAAACCATTTTAAGCCATTTTATTCTAACAACTTTGCATGAATTTTAAGGCTTATAATACTTAAGTATTTGACTATAATAAGACATATTACGAGTTCACATGATGATGATGTTAAATGAGAATCTATACCCTATATGATAAGGAAATTGAGTTCATATATGAAATTATGTTTGTAGTGAACTATAACCACATGAGTGAGGTATTATGGAATATGGCTTGATAAGTCCATAAGTAAAAATGAGGATGATGTAATATGACACGTGATATTATGAATATATGGTATGCACAATTTATGTGATGAGACTCTTATGCCTAAAACTTGTGATATGAGTTAAACATGAGAACTGGAAATAATGTGGTATGATGAGAGACGTGTTCTAAATGTTTGATATGAGATAAACATATAAGAATAAAAAATAAGACCAATGGAAGTGAAAATTGAACTTAGCAAACTATGCCTATGTATGGCTAGGCTATTGTTAGCGTTAGGATAGATTGGTATGCCGATAAGGGATTTATGTAGCAATACTGCAACTTTTATGAGATTTATGGGTATAGCTGTGTAAACCCCACTTAGATCTTATACATTATGTGTGCGCTCTTTAGAGCAATTATGATATTACGGATACAACTGCATAAGCCCCACTAGGGTACCGTACTTATATTATGAGCCTATACCATATATGAAATTATGGGTATGGCCGCATAAACCCCAGTGGGTACCGTACATATGTGTTTACCTATTATCTAATCTACCTTAGTCGAGGTATATATTGGGCTAATTCAACTAATTATAATTAAGTTTAATATGTGCTTTTGAAATGAGTCAATGAAGAATATAAGCAAATGATTGATTATGAGAATTGAATATGCTTAATGAGTATGGTATGTGATCAATAAAAATAACAATCTATGAAGCATGTTTGTATATTAGCTATGTTATAATGTGAACTTGTGCATATATGAAATTCAAGTGAAACCAACCTTAGAGGTAAGTTCAGGTCAGATCATGCAAGGCTATGTGTGTGTTATTTTGATTTAATAATGTTATTGTGACTTATATATGCATGATTTTGTGGTGGTAAGGTAAACCAAAAGTATTTATGTACCGATAAGCATTTGACTTAGCGCATTGGTTTTTCACACATAGGTCATGGGTGAGCATTGATAGAGAAGGCATTACATGAGAGATTCATGTAGCTGTTCTAAAAGCATTTCCATTTCACGAGTCTAGTTCATGATGCCTTTACCTTTTTCAAGTCTCTTTTGTATTTGGATTTTATTTCGATTTCTTTTGTAAACTTTGTCAAGAGATTTTTAAATCCTCAGTTATAATGACTTCGTATTTATGGTTTGATTTAAATGCTACTTTTTTCACTTTATTGAACATAAAGTTATAGTTCTTTATTTCTCTCTCTCATAAATATGTGTGTGTGTGTTGTGATGAGGAATGATAACATATATTATACATGAGATAAGTATGACAATTGAATATGAGATAATTTATACAGATTTTGATTGTTGAATGTGAATCATGATCATTTAAAGTGTTAGGCGCCTAAGGCATATAATATGGCACACCTTTATCTGGTGGCTTCAGTCATTGGGAGAAGGAGCATCGCATTAATCGTAGATATAGTTTTAATTATTAAGGAGTTAAAGATTCTTGGTAATAAAATATGGAACAAATAACTCTTCTTATCTATCTTTACCCTAATTAAGGAGGATGTTATTTTAAAAGTTCCAGTTGGTAATGAAAATGTTGTTAATGAATTAATACCGATTCACACAAAGAATGGGGAATTTTTTGATTGAATCTTGTTAACCAATAATTAAAATTGGAACAAGTTTGTAATAGAAAAGCCCCTTCTTCTTTTTCTTTTCCAAAGGAACTTTTTTGTTTGGAAGGTTGTGAAGAATTGCTCTAGTATTAATGCTAATTTAAGAAGGGGGTTATATATACTAGTAATATGTGTCCTATTTGTAAGTTAGATAAAGAAATTGTTGAGCACTGTTTATTGTTCTATGGTAGAGCTAGAAGAACTTAGTTTCTAAGCCCTCTGAGTTATAAACCTTGTACAGCTGGTTTCACTTTAATTAAAGAATGGTTGAATCATAAGGAAACAAAATAGAAATGAGAACTTCTTTGTTAAAACATGTTGCTAATTTTTTTATAAGGTATTTAGTAAAGAATAAATGAGGTAGTGCTTAAAGGGAGAGTGGTAAATGAATAGGAAACCATTATTAAAATTGAAAAGTTGTTTGAAGGTTGTACAACTATTTATTCTCTTAATACAAATTATATATTAGGTTCTGGTATTTCTATCTTAGACAAGCTCAACCACTTCGATATCTAAATAT